>MU225433.1:1749781-1770112 GCA_018584345.1 Thuja plicata
TGATCTTATGGAGAATCAAGATCCTACCTCATCTCCTCCTAGGATGTCTTCTTTTCTTCCTTCTTGTGAATCTATTTGTAGTGCTGAGATAACTAACATGGTTTATCCTAAACCCTTGTTGACTATTTAAGGTTGTCCACACATTACTATCAAAGGTAAACCTATGGAATCTTTAGAATCTTTCAATGATCAAGATTTGATAGCTCACACCTATCGTACAAGGAATAAACCTCAACCTAATCCAGTGGTTCCTACTTCTTTACCACCTTCTCAACCCATTCTTCCTCCTCCACCTCATCTTCCTAGCATGGAGTATGATATGATAAACCAATTGCGCAATACCCTTGCCAAGATTTCTTTATGGGAGCTTATTCAAAATTCATCTACCTACCATGAAGCCTTGCAAAAAGATCTAGAAAATCTTCCCACTCCACCTCCTAATCAAGAGAACATCAATGCCTTCTTACAATGCATGCATGTTACCCCAGGTCCTCCTGACATTGTATTTAATCAAAAGGATTTACCTTCTAAAGAAGTTCAGAAGCAATATGATGCCCTTATGGTTTCTATTACTATCAATAAGAGTATCATTCGTAGGACCTTGATTGATAATGGATCTAGGATTAATATTTGTAGCATGGACATGCTCAAATCGATTAAAGCTGATCTTTCAACTATTCAACTTGATAATAATCCTATATGTGGTTTTGATAACATTTATAAGAACACTTTTGGCATCATTACCTCACCTATCAAAGTAGGTTTGGTCATCCTGAATACTCCTTTTCATGCTATGCCTATACCTCTTCATTATAACCTCCTTTTGGGTAGACCTTGGTTGCATGAGATGCATGTTGTTCCTTCCACCCTTCACCTTAAATTCAAGTTTATTCACAACAACATGGTGTATACACTTCATGTGGATGATGCACTGAATCCTTTTTTGCATATTCAAACCCACAATACTCCTATTCCTAATAGTAATCCTTCTTCCTTTAATGCTCTTCCTAGAGATGATTGGGGAACCTTGAATTTTAATCCTACCTTTATTGGAGAATATAAGGTTTCTGATCTTGATTTTATAAAGCCACAAAGAGAGTTTGAACAATGAAACTTTACTTCTACTTCTAATTCCCTTCATAATAACTTTGTCGCTACTTCTAACCACTGTGAATTTACCAAACTTGCTAGTAATGAAATAGTGACTACTGAAGTTCCATTGACTCCTTCTGACATGGCTTCTCATTATGGTCCTGGTTATCATTTACTAGTTAAACAAGGATTCCATGGTCAAGGATGTGGTAAGCATAAACAGGGAATTCAAATGCTCTTATAGAATGGGGGGCATGAGAATTCTTATGGATTGGGATTTAATCCTCAAAAACACATCAATAACAACATCTCAAATAAAACTTCAAAACATGATGAACCTATGAAGGAATTTGACCAAGAAGTTATTTTGCCTAAACTCCTTCGTGCTAAGATAGTTACTAGACCTAAACGCAAAAAGAAATGTAATCCACACTTGAAGACTCTTCCTTTTTGTTTATATCATAGATTTCATGATCACTCTACTAATGAATGTCAGCTTTACATTATAAGATTAGGTAGCTCATCGATAGTAAATTTATTTTTATATCATGTGGCAATTAGTTGTATTTCAATCCTATTTTCTCTGAATAACATTTATGTTCCTATTATGGAGCTCCACATTATGTAAACAATGTTAGCCTAATATTTGGGGGCTCATTGTCTTGCATAGTATTGTGAGTGATATAATAGGTCCCCTTTCATCCTTGTTCCCATGCTTGGAGGGCAAGGATGACATCTCCTTCTTTTCTATCTTTCTGGGATTCATTCTTCTCTTGGTTAAGTAGTATCTATCTATTATGTTATATTCAATCATACATGAACATTTTGGTTTGCATTGAGGATCTATGTCCTTGATCATAACCTATTTATTTTTTTGACATTGGGTTTCCATGGTTGATAAATCTCTCACCTTGGAAACTAAATACTATGTTATCCCTCACGAGGGTTACTTTTTCACTTCTTGCATGATATCTCTTTGCATTCATCCCTTCCATGGCCTCATAGGAGCTATGACCTTCTTGGCTTGGACTGGGTGTTGTCTATGGATATTGTCTTGATGTTGAAGAAGGCTTTATCCTTGTTCTTTTCTTTCCTTAACATGTCAAAATAGTATGTACTTTGTCATCTTAAGGAGGGGGCATATATACGGCCTCCCTCATTTTATATTATGCATTTTTGTTCTAACCTTTTGTTTTACAACATGCTAAATACTTTGAAGGTAATGCACATAATTCCTAAATCTTGAAGAGATACACATTCAATTACAATTCAATATGCTAAATCCTTAGAAGGTAACACACATAAGTTTCTAAATCTTGAAGAGATACGCATTTTAAAAATGTATCCCATGGTGATATAAGAATATGGATCCATGGGTAATTCATAAAAGCCATCAAAAGACACACTACATACATGCACAAAGCCACTAGAAGGTGCACAAATTTATGGGGTGACTATCAAGTGCTTTCTTGGTGGGCCATCCTATCCTTTTTTTGGTTCACAGTGAGATACACACATCTTACTGGGTGAGCTAACCACTCCTCTCTCTCTTTATCTTTGACTGGCGATGTCTCTCTTATCATGATCTTAGGGTTGATAAAGACTTAAGTCCTTGAGGTCTTATGATTTCCTTGTCCCTCTTGATTCCAATACGATTGTCTTTTCTCTATGATTTCCTTTACCAAGAGTTTGCATTGAGTCCATACTCTTACTAAAGTGGGGGATAAATGTATAGTCAGAAAATGGAAGCACTTCTATGGTAGAATGGTTTATCCTTCTGAGTAAGTGGTTTGGGTTCATATAAAGCACCTTGAATGGGTTCCTGACTTTGACCTGGCTTTCCCCCTGTTCTGCCTCTCTTTCCACTTCTTTCCATCCAGGTTTTGAAATCCTGGACTACAAATATGAGGTCTTTGACCTTAGGGTCAGTGTTGACCTTTTGGGTCTATGTTGACCTCAACCCTGACCTAGTTCAAGGTTGACCTTGACCCTAACCTAGGTCAAGTTTTACCTCAACCTTGACCCAGGGTTCAAATCTCAGGGTCCCACAGTTTTCGGATGTCGGTCTTTGTAAAAAGTTATTTCCTACTTCTAGGTCGGTTGTTTCGGGTTCCGAAACGGTGATTCCTAAATTATATTTAATATAGGTCCTTTCCTAGTGGTAAAGGTTCTAATGGGAA
This sequence comes from Thuja plicata, assembly GCA_018584345.1. Taxonomy (NCBI): domain Eukaryota; kingdom Viridiplantae; phylum Streptophyta; class Pinopsida; order Cupressales; family Cupressaceae; genus Thuja; species Thuja plicata. The sequence continues at coordinate 1,753,054 of MU225433.1, forward strand.
TTTAATTCTCCTATGTCAGCCTCCTTAGGAGATTGTGCCCTAATTTCATATAAAAGGGAGCCTTTCTCCTCTCATTTTCTCTAGGTCCTCTATCCAAGCCTAAGCATTATTGATCAATTGAGAAGTATTATCAAAATAAGTTCAAGAAAGCTAAGGAGAAATATTTGAAGCAATAATATACTCTCAAGCATCTACTCTCAAGAATTCAAGCATCCAATTCATCAAGGAGATCCATTGGTAGCCATTGAAGGATTCAAGCTCTATGGAGCCCTCTTGTTGAAGATTTCTTCATTCATATTTCTCCAAGCCTCTTCCTCTTCCAAGATCCATTCAAGATTGGTGTTGAAGATCTACATGAAATTGATTTGAGGCATCCTACATTCTACATCCTACATTCTACATCCATTTGGTGCATAAATACTTGTGGATCCACGGATTCGAATCCACCACAAGGACTTCTATACAAGAAAGGTGAATCTGTCTATTTACTTTGTTTACTTATGCAATTTCAATTTGATTATAAGGTTAATTCCAAACCTGGGGTTTGACTAAGGAAAACTCCTTCCCCCCAAAAAAAAACCTATTTTTCTTGTAGGTACAGGTTAAGGACTGTGGATTTGAACTCAGATCTGGATACCCTTTTCGGCAAACTATCAGGATCCGCGAACAGATTTTCTATCGGACTTGTGCAGGTCAGGGTCAAGATTATTGGGTTAGGGGTGACATTTTGGGGTCAAGGTTGATATTTTTGGGTCGAGGTCAAGATTTTGGGGTCAAGGGTGATATTTTGGGGTCAAGGTTGAGATTCTGGGGTCAACGGTGACATTTTGGGGTCCAGCTCAAGATTTTTATCAAGACAGTGTCAGATCGGAAAATGATTTCTGGGTTTTGTTTGTCTCTACGTTCTAGTTTTGGATCATACTTTAGATTTTCTAGAAATAGAGTATAGACCTTAGAAAACAACATACTTCAGATCTTCCATATCTTAAGGTTAGTACTTTTCACCTATTCATTTCAATCTTTCTAAATCTATCACACATTCGTTCCTTTCCATAAAATAGGAATTTAAGATATTCTTCCTTACTCTCATGTCCAAATGATTGAATCATTTTTGTATTGATCCTTCTCTTGGGGTTAATCAATTTGGATTGGTCATTTGTGCACCTTGGGATAGAGGAGGAATATCTTATCTTTCCCCCACTTATTTCAAATGTTACATTTCTTATGTTAAACATTGTTAAAAGTTACATTTTATATGTTATAGTTAGTATTGGAGGAATCTAGAAAAAGTGGATCAATTCTTAAGGTGTTTAATGTGACCAATATTGTTGTCATTCCTAAAAATAAAATCCAAAATCATTTGCAGAATTCATGCCTATTTCTCTTTATAACACAATATAGAAGATCATTACTAAGGAAACATACCTGAGGCTCTAATCCATCATTACAAATTCATATCACCACAATAGGGTGAATTTGTGCGAGGACGTGAGATAATGGAAGGAGCTCTATTTTCTCATGATGTTTTGCACTCTATATACACTTCAAAAATTTCCTCTTTCATTGTCAAGATTGATTTAATGAAAGATTATGATAAGGTAAATATTGGCATTGGGTGAAGATGATCTGAGTTTTGATCATGAGATTTCATTGTGTTATTGTCATTGTTTGCAACATGATCTATTGGAGGTATGAGATCAGTTTTACCGATGGTGTTGAAGGATCTAATTGAAGAAATGACTAAGTGTTTAGTCAACTTGGATGAAGACATTATGCAAGGTATAGGCAACCAGATTTGGAGTTAGAGATTGAGTTAAGGTGTGTGATCATGCATTTATCCTCTATAGAGGTATATCTAGCTATATATATGACTGCATCAATTAGATTTAATAATTGAGAAATTTATTGAGGATTGAAGTTACACCGACATGAAGAACAAGAGACAGACAGAATGAGCTTGATTAGATCAGCTAACTGGTCAATTTAATGTTTATAAATGGTTTTTTATGAATTGTTTAATATTGTGTTGACTTTATTGAGTTAAAAATGCATTTTTGGGTGATCGGATTTGATTTTTATGTTGGTGAGTAAAACACTTTAGAGAAAAGGCCGACCTCACAAATTTATTATTAAATAACGATGAAATTGAGTTTTAGGGTTGTTTTTGGAGATTTGAGGTATTGTGATAGGGGATTGTGATTGTGTGAAGATGTTTGATCCTTAAGGTGATGTTGTGACCAGAATTGAAGTGGATCTTTCAAACAGGAAGTGTCATAATAAGACCAGTTACTCCTGGGTTGAAATCAAGGCAAGCCCTAATAGGTTTACAGGTGAAGTCCTTTAACAAGGTCACTCCTAATAGGGTGAGTAGGATCTTTAACAAGATTTGAAGTATAAATCCTCTAACCAGGTAACTCTTAGAAGGATTTTGTAATCCCTTAACATGGTAGTTCTTAACAGGACGTACATTAGCTGCTAACTAGGCTAAAGATACTCTTAATTGTGTATACCCTTAGCAGGGTTTTGTAATTGCTCCTAATAGGGAAGATTTATTTGGTGCACTAGTGAAATTTGTGGGTATCATCTCACACATGGTTTTATCCCTCTAACAAGGGTTTCAATGAGAAAAATCTTGTATCTTGAGTTTACTTTGTGTGAATGGTTTTATTTTCTTAGCCTTTATGTAATATTGTCTTTTGCATGTTGGTTTTTGTAGAAGCTATTAGAAAAGTGTTTCAGATTTGTGGGTGCATTGATTCACCCNTCCCCCCCCCCCCCCCCCCCCTCAGTGTCTTTAAAGACTAAGAATTAGTATTAGAGCCTTGTTCCCTTGAAGAATCTTAACATCTTGGGTAGGATCCTTAAGGCGAATATGGAGGGTTTGTTGAAGCACGTGAAGAAACTCAAAGAAGTTGAAATGGTCATTGAGGAATTGAAGAATCAAATGAAGTAGTCAAGAGCTAAAAGACAAGAACTTGTTGAACAATTAAGTGAGATTCAAGACTACATTGAGAAATTTTCTGAACAAAGTGGATCTAATGAATTTGAAGTAGCCCTAGAAGCCATGGCTATGGAAAATGAAAAATTGCTAAAATGCAAGAAAAACCTTAAGAGATAGATTGAAGCTCAATCAATAAAGGTGGGTGAAGAGTTGGAAGTAAGGAGATCTATAGAGAATCCAAGGAAAGTTGTAGAAGATGCCCTAAAGGCCAAGGATAAAGCACAAAAAGCTGTGGAAGATGCACTTTTCAAGACAGGACAAGAAGTTAGCATATTGCATGAATGTCTCCATGATACAAGTGAAGAAAATGGAAAATCCCTAAGGGAGAATGATAATCTAAGAAATAAGAGTGAGAAACTAAAATGAGAGTTGAAGACTGCTAATGTTCTTCTTAAGAAATTCAATGAGAGCACTGCAAAACTTGACGAACAAATAAGGAATCAAAAAAGGAGAAAAGAGACCATAGGCCTTCAATGTACCAGTCATACTACCTTTGAAGTTGGTCAATCTTCTGGAACAAAGAAGATCAAGAAAAAACAAAAGTCTCCACCAAAGGTAACACAAAGAAATTCTAGTAAGAAAGCCTACAAACCTGTATGTTTCAATTTTCATAAGGTAGGTCATACTACAAATATATGTAGAAGCATGTATGGAAATAGAGCTAGCACTTTTGATAAATAATGCTACAAATCCAATAAGTATGGACATATTTCTTATGATTGTAGATCTAGATCCAACATTAGATCTAGTAGTTTTGATGCTTACTTTTATATCTGCAATAAATATGGTCACAAAGCTAATGACTGCAGGTGAAGAGTGAACAATCAAAGGTCACTAGTGAACCGAGAAATACTTTACCAAAGAGAGAGGCAACTAAATGTCACATGCTCAATCTTTGGTAACTATGGACATACAGTTGTGAATTTCAGAAAGTTCTACAAGAGGTAATGTTAGACCATGGAAATCAATTGGTATGACATATTTTCATTGCCACAAAATTGGACATCTAGCAAGGAACTGCGGGACAAGGAACCAATTGGTAAATCAGTCAAGAAATTGGAAAGAAAAGAAGATTGTGAATATAGAATAGCTCAGGAAAGTGATGAACAAGACTTGGAAGAAGAAGGAAGATAGTAATACATCAGAGGAATCCACATCTTCATCGAGTATGGAGAATTCCTCATCAAACTAAGCCTTCATGTGGCTTAGGAGGAGCAAGTATTGTTAAATCCATCTTTGAACTCCCTATAAGTGTATGGTAAGATCTATTTTAAGATGAAATAAGGTCATTTGGAATGTATTATGAATTTTTGATGATTTACACAATGTTTTAATCATCGGTAATGAGATTTTAGGTCAATCGGTGAAAAGGTAAGTTATACTAGTAAGTACATTTAATGTATATATGTGAAGGTAGATAAAAAGGCTATTCTGGATTTCATTTTCATCTTACACACTATGAACATTTTTGTGGAGAAAAATTAGCATTGTTCGAGTCATTTGCAAAGATCTAAGCGATAAGGAGAGATTGTTTGTGTTGATCTAGAAGAGAAAATCAATTGGGTGTTGTCATGTTCTTCAAAAATAACCCTATTTGCTAACTATTTGAGGTATTTATCTAATATCTTCTCTTGTGGTTGAAAAATTAAGATGGATACACCTAAGTTGATCGTTATTACTAAGAGGCCACGACTGGAGTTTAAGAAACATCCACTCAAATCAATGGAAAATGACCCTATGGGTTCCCTAACTAGTGTGCCCTATGGTGTTCTACATGTAGAGGATGTTAGATATTTTATTCATTGGAAGTTGGAAAACCTAGGATCAAGGGCTATAGAAAATAAATACAAGAAGTTATGTGATGACAACTTATTGTTAAAGGATGACCATAAACAAATTGTCGATAAAGATTTTCATCACCCAACCAGTTACCCTAATGAATTTGAATATGATTAGGTCAAGTATGCTCTGAGAAAAAACCATGACCAGTTCATGTGGTTAAGTCGACCACATAAGATCACTAAAGAGACAATCCATCTTGTAACCGGTCTATGTGCAACTAGTGGTGTGCCCATTCTTTGCACCATTCCTAAGGATGAAGTGATCAGATTAGAAAAATCTAAGGGGGATGGTCGTGCGATGACTATGAATGGCATTTCAGATGAAGAGGTAAAATACACATTTATGGTTATCGGTTATAAGGTGTATCATTCCAATAGAATGAATAGTATACCCAGTGGTGATATTCATACAACACATATGATGATTAAGGAGAATGAAAACTCTGATATGGAAAAATCTATGAGAGAACAACTAACAGTGAAGCTAGAAAAGATTAAAAAGGACAAGAGATAAAAGTTTAAATATAGTCAGGTAATCATGTGTTTGTTTTTCTATTTCCAAAACATGTTCCCTAGTATCGATAAGATTACATGGTTGATAGATACTCCAATTTTAATTCAAATAAATATATGTATCAGACTCTTAGGAAATTATTTCATGAGCAAGGTATGGGGTTACCTTAAAGCTTTTTAGAAGAAGATGCATGAGAGGGAAAAGATACTATTAGAAATTGTTGAAAGGTATAAGGATATTGTTTTCTTTATGGTAGACATAGACACTTGTATGATGGAAGCAGTTGAGCCAAGGACCTCATGGGTGATACCTATGGGTTATGAAGTGGAAGGAGATATTCTAACTGTATATACAGATAATTTAATGGCTCAACTGGTAGATCCCAAGACTCCAAGGTTTGGGACATATGAAGATAAGTCACTCAAAGTGCACAAGGACTTCATGGAGCCTATGATTTAGAGAAAATTAAAAAATGATGTTGAGAAATTCATGACTCGGAAAGCTTTCACAAAAGAAAAAATTGACAAGGAAAGAGCCAAACATGCTGAAGAGAAAAATGGTACATCTAGTGCAACAAATGTTGATGATGTTGAAGTTTATGGTGTAATCAGTAGTACCCCAACCAATCAGTAAACTAGAAGTGCTACACAAGTAAAGAAGGAGAAACCATCTCCTCCTACCAAAAAACAAGAGAAGAAATCAGTAAGGAATGCTAAGCCTAAAGCTACATCAGTCAAGGAGACACATAGCACAACAAAGATGATGAGAAAATAAAGAAAGAAAAGGCAAAGAGGGATAAGAAAGTTGCCTGAAGAAAGTGAAGAGACAAAATTTGAGAAAGAGATGAAGGAACTAAAGGCTGAAGGAAAGAAATCAAAAGTGGTAGGTTCATCCACTAATAAGATTATTAAATATAAATAAAGTAAAGTAGTATCTGTCAATTCAATCATTCAAAATGTTAGTAATTATGGAGTACTTGTTGGAGTTAATGTGTATTACCACTTACTTGATGAGGGATATCAGAAGAAAGTTTAAGATGTTGTAGTTGTGAGCATGAATAGGTTAAGTCAAGTCTTAATCCAACAACAAGGGAAAATTCCCAATGTTTTATATGACAAAATTGATGCAAGATGGAAGGAAACATTTGTCAAAGATAAGGAGTTGGTAAAATATGTTCTACTGAGCCTAATGCCTGAATCTTCTAAGGAAGAGATAGATGGAAAGATCAAAGAGGCAAGACCTTTATTAAAAATAAGAGAAATATTACAAAGTTATTGGTTGGGGAGACCCAATTGGTGAAACATGAAACAAAAGAGATTCTGAGAAAGCATTCATGCCTTGAGAAGGATAAGAGTGAAGGAACTCACATGGATGTTCAAGATGAATCAATAAAAGATAAAGAGGGTGATCTAGTGGTTACTCAAACAAATGAGGGATTCTATATTGATGGTGTAAAGGTCACACTAGAGGGAATCAAAGATGAAATGGATAATGCAGAAGATAACCCTGCCATGGAGATACAGGATGAGTAGATAGATAGACAAGATCAACAGGATTCACATGAGAAAAGATGTGCATAAGGAACAAAAGAAAGAAGATTCAATATACATGGGTATTGGTAAGGCTATGATAAAACACAATAAAAAGGTTCTACTAATGAACACAACAAGAGAAAGTGAAAGAGAAGGAGGTCACATATGACGACACACAAGGGAAACATGTACACGAGGAGGAAAACATTGAAAGGGCATAAAATGTAGACAAGGTAACTCCTCCTACATAGTCCAAAATGAGCATTGGTGATGATATACAGATTAAAGGACAAATTGACTTAAGCTCCGTGAGCCCCAAAGAGATGATATACTTTGATATGTCAATTAAGTCAAAGGTTAAACAAAAAAGGATGTAGCAAGAAGCACATGTAATTCTATCTGCCAAAGATTTACTTTCAAATTTATTAAGTGATGTGAAGTATGATGAGATTTTCACACCGATAGGGTAGTTAGCCCATTTGGTCACTGCAACCGATGAGGAAACAAATAGCTTAGAGGATGTTGTAGTCTTGAGAGATGAGAAGGTATATGAAAAGAAGAGATCAAAGGAGTTGGAACAGTCAATTGTCATAGAAAAAAAAACACTTACATTGGTTACCAATGGGTTAAAGGATGCATTGAATGAATGTGGTAATATTCTTAAATCTATCTCTTACTTTTCCCAATTTTTGAAAGATTTAGAGGGACAAATGTGAAGCATAGCAGGAGCTTAGATTTCTTATTGCAATTTTTTATCCTATGCATGAGCCTGCTACTAACTTTGGTGCTAAGGTTAGCAACATCAACAATAAGTTGAAATCAAACAAGAATGAGAAAGATAAGAAAATTGCTAATGTGATGGAGCTACAAAGTTTGTTGAGTCCCAAGATAGATATTTCACAATATGGTGTGATGGAAGCTGGGAAGATTTTAGCATTTCTAGATGTAAGCACAATTGATGGACTAGAAGAATTAGCATTTTTGATAAGTGGACAGATAGCCATTATGGAGATTTGACTGAAGAATTGGGATAGTGATCTATAGATTTTGAAGGTTAAATTTAATGATGTTTTTAGTAGAATGTAATTAGGTGGTGCTAATATTACATAAATAAATTTTGATACCTTTTGTAATACCTTTAATGTCATAGTTTTCAAAGGGGGAGTAATGTACTAATGCTGAAATTTGGCTAAGTTCATGAAAAATGTAATGTAATGGTTAAGGGGAGTAATATACATGGTTATAATTCCTAGGGAGGAGCTATTGAGCTATTGGGGATTATTTTATTGCTTTGCAATGTACTATATTTTTCATTATGCAGTAGTTAGACACTTAGCAAATTTTTGTTTATTTTTATAAGTGTTGTCATCAATGCCAAAGGGGGAGATTATTGGCATTTGGCAAAAATGATCCGAGTTTTGATCATTGGATTATATTGTGGTATTGTAATTGCTGGAAACATGATATATTAGAGGCATGAGATCAATTTTATTGATGGTGTTGAAGAATCTAATTGAATAAATTGCTAAGTGTTCAGTCAACTGGGAAGAAGATAGTTTGCAGGGTACATGCAACTGAATTTAGAGTTAGAGATCAAGTTAAGGTGTGTTATCATGCATATATCTTCTATAGAGGTATATATAGCTATATCTATGACCACATCAGTTAGATTGAAGAATTGAGAAAGTTATTGAGGATTGAAGTTACACTAGCAGAAAGAACAAGAGATAGACAAAATGAGATTGATTAGATCAGCTAACCAGGTATACCCTTAGCAGGGTTTTGTGATTACTCCTAAAAGGGTAGATTTATTTGATTCCCTAGTGAAATTTGTGGGTACCATCTCACACGTGGTTTTCTGCCTCTAACAAGGGTTTCCATGAGAAAAACCTTGTATCTTGAGTTTACTGTGTAAATGTTTTATTTTCTTAGCCTCTATGAAAAATTCTCTATTGCATGTTGGTTGTTGTGGAATCTATTAGAAAAGTGTTTCATATTTTTGGGTACACTAATTCACTCCCCCCCTCTCAATGCCTTTAAAGACTAACAGTAAATCTATCTTTCCTTCATAAAATCTTAAGAAGATTTGGCTTCTCAGAAAAATGGTGTAAGTGGATTGGTTCATGCCTATTAGGTGCCTTGTTTTCCATTCTAATTAATGGTACACCTTCTGGATTCTTTTCTGCCACACAAGGGGTGTGACAAGGTGACTCATTTTCCCTCTTCTTGTTTATCATTATGGTAGAAGCACTTAGTAGAAACATTAAACATAACCATGAATTGGAAAATGGCAAGGTATTCACATTCCATAAACAAACACTATTGTCACTCATACCCTATTTGTTGATGACACATTATTGTATGGTAAAGCATGTTTACAAGAAGCTCAAAATCTTAATTTGGTTCTACAGGGATATACAACTATTTCAAGGAAAAAAGTTAATGAGAAAAAGTAAATACAAGGAAGAATATCAAGAGGAGAATTATCCAAATACTTCAATTTCAAGAAAGTGAACGACCAGGGACATATCTAGGTATCCCCTTCTTCATGGGATCAAATAAAGAAAATTTTTATTTAATTTTGTAATTGAAAGAATTAAGGCAAGAACAATTGCATGGAATACCAGGTGGTTGTCTCTATTTTGAAGGATACTACTTCTTAAATCAGTTCTTGTAGCTAGCCCAAACTACTTTATAACACTCTTCAAAGCCCCAAATCAGATTATCAAAAAAATGGATACATTTATGATGGATTTTATTAGGAATGGTAATCTTACTAATGAAAAAAATATTCCACTAGTTTCTCTAGACAATATGGTTCTTGATAAAAAGTTAGGAGGAGCAGGTTGCATCATCTAATTCATAGAAACAAAGAATTTGGAGGGCAGCTAATTTGGTCAATGTTCACCAAACCATCAACAATCTAGTGTCAAAATTATGCAGGGTAAATATCTAAACACCCCTCCATCTTCTAGAATTTTAACTATTGCAAACCCTCTTGGAGGGTCCGAGATGTGGAATTTCATGATGGCTTCTAGAGATTTGGTGACAAATTACATCTCCTTGAACATACACAATGGTGAGAGCATCCATTTTTGGAATGATTCTTGGAATGGTCATGCACCTTTGAGAGATAATATAAATTTGCTGACAACTGCTCCAATTTTTTGCAATGCATAGGGTAAAAAACTTAGAGACTATATTGAAACAATTGAAGAATTCATAGGCAGGGTAGTTTGGAAGAACCCAACAAATGTTCAAATTCATGATGGTAAAAAAAAGGCCTTCAAGCATATTTTATCACAAAGAATAGTATTTATCAGTAGCAAGTCATATGAGATCTTTTGGGCTCTTTCTAAAGTTGGAAACTACTCGGTAAAGTAGGGATACAAGGCTATACATAGAAGAGAACATGGTCAATTACCCCAACGAGCATTTTCTTTTTGTTGCAATAATATGGTACTACCCAAAGTAGGCATTTTTACTTGGTTAGCACTTAACAAATGAATCCTTACCTCAGAAAGAATGAAAAAAATCAACATTGCACAACCATTCAAGTGTGTATTATGTGAAGAGGAGCTTGAAACTATAGATCATTTATTAATGCATTCTTCTTTTGCTATACAATGTTGGAATTATGTTATGGAAAAACTAAATTACTATACTCTGCTCACCAATTCACTTTGTGGTTGGTTCCAATCATGGCCCACATTGCATACCAAAGCTCTTTTTTATTGTTTATGGAAAATTGTACCCTTCACATAATTATTGTCAATTTAGTGTGAGAGGATTTAGAGAATATTCAAAAAAGAGACAAGCATGGTCAACAAAGTCTACAAGATTATCAAAAAGTCAATAGCTGAAGTAGTCAACGCATATGTTAAAAAACAAAAGCAATGCACCTCCATTTTCATGTCCTGAGATGACACGGTTTTGAAGAAGTGACATTCAATCAACCTTCCGTTTAAGGGTAGTTTTCATTTATTGAATAAAAAGAAGGTAGATAGGACTCAAATAAAGTGGCATTCACCATCACAAGATTTTTGTAAACTAAATTTTGATGGCATTTCTAGAGGAAACCCAGAGAAGTCGGGGGCTGGTATTTATATCATAGATAATTTAGATTCATTAATTATAGGAAAAGTATTTCCCCTTCTTGATGGTACTAATAATATAGTAGAAGCTTCTTCTCTTCTTGCTGGTCTACAAATAACCAAATAATTGTGATGTTGAAAGCTCCAAATTGAAGGTGATTCATTAGTCATTATAAGTGCTTTCAAAAAAAGAATGTTCTTTAGTTGGCATATAGATTATATATTAAAACAATCTTGGCACATACTAGAATCATTAGAGGAATTCCAATTGACACATGCATACCATGAAGGCAAGAAGGTAGCAGATTACTTAGCCAACTTGGAAGGAAATGGAATGGAGCTAGACACGACATTAGTACATACAAATTTGGAATAATTCCCATGTATAAAGAGGCTATTGTATTATGATATTAAATGAGCTAGGAGTACATTGTAACTATGAATTGAAGTCATACTAAATCTCAGGTCAATAAATCCTTTGCTAGTGAAAGAGAATGTGATATCCAAATGTGCCAAATTATAACTTTGCAAATATGGATTGTGTGAAGGATTTGGTTATAAAGGCATAAAAGAAATCTGCATATGCGGCAGTACGCATGGAAAAATCAAGTTCATCATGACCAAAATGTAGGAGGAAGGATTACTAATAAGTTTGTTTATATATGATGCAAGTTTTCTTAATTACACTGCCACTTTGGAGAATGAGATCTACAAAATATTCATTGAAGGAGATTTGATAGATTGGAGAAGAGGGATATTTAGCAGCTCACAATTGGCATTTTCTCCACAAATTTGATAGAGGCAGAATGATTCAAGGGTCTTTGGTAAGAAATAGGGTGAATTCAGAGAGTTTTTTTTGTGTCCACACTATAGGTGATACCATATGCAGTACATGCCAAAGAACCAATGAATTAAAATGAAAGTGGAAGAATGGGAACAACTGCTGACTGGACATGTTACAAATGATGTCCTCAGCCAATTCTTCCAATTGCATCATCCACATCTTTTCCATGTGGTTAGAAGAATCATTGGAGAGGATGTGTTAACACCCCAATCTCATAGAATCCTATTTCCTTCACAATTAGTTTTGATTTTTCTATCAAATGTGATGGACTTGTTTCATTTGTATACATTGTTGAAGCTGATAGACGAAATAGTGGTTAAGCCACATATGATGCATGAAAACAAACTTTTACATGTCATCCAAAAATATGCTCTTTGGAATGTCAACATGCATGTTGGAGGTATTTTTGTGAGGAAGTATTTACTGAAAGGGTATGCTTACATGGAGGTATATGAGGGCATTAAAAGATCTTTAGAATGACAAAGTATAAGGCATGTCAAGATGGAATTGTAGAATAATTATAGAGTTTTGGGTGATGAAATGGATTTTCAAATTCAACAGACTGTTAATGCCCAGCTAAGCCTTCTTGAACATGAACTGGAGGAGATTGAACAACGCCACCAAAACCCCAACCCTATTCCTGATCTTAATGTTGCACTCGGACAACATACTGATGGTGAGGGTGTACACAATCAAGCAAGTGCCACTCACTCACCTATAGAGGAAGCCCAAGGTGATCATGTTGATCAAGGAAATGTTGCTTGAGAAGGAGAATAGTGTGCAAATGATTTTCTCGTGGCAACGGAGGAATAGGAGAAATGTGCATATAGTTCCAATTTTGAATTTTGTGGGTTTTTGGGATAATGTATAACAACTTCATAGCTAATATGCTAGTCATGGTTTATCATAAGTAGGCCTTTAATATTTTATCATGGTCAGTTGTGGCTAGTTTCTTCCACCTCTAGGATATTTTAAATGTAACATTTTGTCTATTATTGGTCTTCATGAGATATAATATGGGTGACTAGAGCCATATAGTATGTACATCTTTATTCTAAATATTAATATATGTATATATATCGACATGTTGCCTTTTTCTTAAAAACAATATTAGACACTAACTATAAAATGTCAAATGATCATATTTTATAGTCATATATTATTTATTGTTTAATGAAAATATTTACCTTTTTCTTTACATATGTAATAGTAGAAATTTATGTAAATTAATAGGGACTAAGTTCTAGAAGATGTGTAAAGTGCATCATTTGAATATATTGTCTAATGTTTAGATAGGAAAATAAGATAAAAGATTGTGTAATTATGACATAATATTTTTGAAACAATATATATTTGTATGTATACTTGAAAAAATATTTTGAAAAAAATTGCTTTTAATTGTGACATTACATTTTTTTCAATTTAGATATATTATGAAAATGTATAAATTATTAAATTTTAAAATTTACTTAATATTAGTGATCTATAAAAAATAGAAAAAAAATATCTAAAAAAATATCTATAACATCAAATCACCATCTAATCTAAATTAAGAACCTAACGTCCAACGTAAGCAATCTCAATTTTGTTAAATAAATTGAAAAATAATTAAAATATATACAAATAACTCTTTCTAAAAAAATCTAAAGAATTCTACTTAACTTTAGAAAGATTTCTTAAAAAAAAAAACGTTAATAACTATAAAATGTCCACTGACCATATTTTAATATTGCAAGAATAGTTTCTTTTCCTATGTAATGATAAAAGTTTCTTTGAATACACATGCATTGATTTTTATAATATATTATAGAGACAATACACTATTTAAATATATTATTTTATGAAATGGTGCTATATTTTATTTGTGATTGCTACATAATGTTATGTAATTTTGACATAATATTTTTTAATCATTGTATAATTATTTAAAAAATAACTATTTTTTATATATTTGTTTTTATCATCAATGTTTTAAATTATACTTTGAAAATATGAATCATTTGATGATGAATCACCAAAATATTGATGATACAAATCTTACACAATCTAATTCAGAAGTTAATCTAGCAAACTCTAATATAGATTGTGGAAATCTCATAGCATTGATATTTTTATATAATTTTAAAATATACTAAATAATATTTATTAATTCAAGGAAGAAAAATGAAATGAAATTATATCTTCATAAAAAAAATATAATATAAAATCTTCTTTCAAATTGAAACAAAAATATAATATCAATAATTGTATAATACTTTTTAAACAATGTATATTTATGAAAAAATCTAAACATTTTTATCAAATACTAAGATATACTAAATATTATTTTTTCTTTTGATAGGTAAGAGGCTGGAGCCAAAAAAAAATATTAAATAAATTTAAAAAGTACACCTCTGTTTAGTGTGGGCATCGGGAAGAAAGAACAAAGTAAAGAAAACCTCTAGTCTTGCCCAGAACTTATAAAAATTTAGATTAATATTAAATTACATTCTCGCCTTAGACGTGTGGATAAGTGAGGATAATACATTCCTTGTCTATTCATGTGGAATAATGAGGGTATCCTCATGTACATAGTGAAGGCTCTACAACTCCTTATTATTTAGGATATATAAGGTAAATATCGTCATGTGCATTTGCATGAAAAAGGAGCTTAATCTTCTTTTTAAACTTTGTCCATCTTCACAGGATCCATCCATCCTTCTTTCTGACTCCCTTTCTTCATGATGCCTCCAATCAGATTGTCTCTTTCTCTTTACAAAACTTTTCTAACCTTGCAAACATACACCACCACTTCCTACATCTATACGGCTCATTAGTGCACATTCATTTATCTTAAATTGATTATCAAAACCAGCAGAAGCACTCTAATGAAAGGAGCCTAATATAATAGGATATGGTTTCTTCTCAACAAAAGATGATGTTTATCACAATTTTTTGAAAACATAGATCATAAGTTAGATACCCATATTTATGAATGAATGTTAATAGCATTATTCTAACATATCGATTGATGTCAAGGAAAATACAACATCTCCATTCTTAGTTCACCATTACCACCATACCAACAATCACATGTATACACCTAATAGCTCATACCAATCCAGATAAACATACATCTCAAGGAAACCATGCTCTACCTTGAGATCATTTACATAATATAATTAATAAAACAATAAAACAACCTATATCACCATCACATGCATGGAAGCTACTGGGATTGAAACCTCCTAGTTACTAGTCATAACCATTGAACTTAAACCATAATAAGGCTTAATGAATATAATGACCATAATATTGTAAGGAGAGATATGATAAACATGCATTCTTAAGTCACAAAATCATACCATAAACTCCCTTTTTTTCCAAAGAACTACGACACTAATCATGCCTAGAGCTAATCAAAATAAAATCACTACAAAAATTTTTAAAAAAATAGGAGTACTCCCAAAATACGTGTGTGTGTGTGTGTGTGTGTGTGTGTGTGTGTGTGTGTACACACACAAAACACCAAAAGGATAGCGAGAAAAAGAAACATAGAAGTAGAGATGAAGCATAAACAAGGGCTATTAATAAACAACAAGACACACAAAAGGTGAAGAGGAGCATAAAAAAGAAGAGAAAAACCAAACTAGTTGGATAACATGTGTGTGT
Organism: Thuja plicata; assembly: GCA_018584345.1. NCBI lineage: Eukaryota > Viridiplantae > Streptophyta > Pinopsida > Cupressales > Cupressaceae > Thuja > Thuja plicata. Next base: position 1,768,531 of record MU225433.1, read on the forward strand.
GTGTGTGTGTGTGTGTGTGTGTGTGTGTGTGTGTGTGTGTGTAAGTTAAGGAAGAAAAAGGAAAATCCAAAAGAAACTCAAGAAGCCATACAATCATACAAATGGATAAAAACCTAAGAAGGAGATGAGAAAGGGAAGAGGTTCTCAACAGTTCACCAATCCAAAACCAACTCAATCCACTACAGCCTATGAAATCTACCTAACTTGAAGAAAAAACAAGTTTAGACCTGATATCCTGTTGTCCCTTCATCTGAGAAACCTATCCATTCTCCATCAACACCTCGATTAGCTAGTTTATCTTCCACTCCATTACCTTCCCTATAAATATGATTAATCGTATAGTGTTTATATTTTTTAGGATTTCCATCACCCTTTTAACGAGTCCATTCAAAATCCAGTTTGGAGTCATGCCACATCTAATGAAATTTATATTTCTATAGAAGATTCCCCTTTAATCTCCACCTTTTCAATTTGAATATTTTTACACAACAACAGACCTTTTGTTAATGTTGTGAGTTCTGCAACATTATTTGAAACCCTTCCAATGGGTTTGGCTAGGCTAGCTACAATTTTGGCCTCCCAGTCATGAATCCAGGAGCCTATCCCAGCCACCTCAGGGTTTCCCCTAGATGCTCCATCAAAATTTAGCTTAAACCACGCTATTTGAGGTTCCTTCCATCTACATTCTTCCCTTTTCTTATTTTTCCCATCTTCATTGTTTCCAATGAAAAGGGGTATCTTTAGCAACGATAATTTTAGTGGCAAATATTCACCATTTAGTGAATATCTCACTTAGGCAACCAGGGATTTGGTGAATATTATTTGTATAATGGGTTGGCCCTATCACCTGAAATTTATACATATTGGGTTGAATGTTGGGGCCCATCGCCCATCTGTTTATTTAATTTTCTCCATTTCTTTCACAATATCGCCAATCAACACTATTTTTTGGACACAGTAAATTTTTAAAATTTGCCTATAATTTCAATGCAGCCCCAAATCGATGGCCTATATTTGCCAATGATTTTATACATATATATTTAGAGGTGGCCCCAAATTTTCCTGGCATTTTCCTGACGCGTGTCTCAAATCGACGTATTTTCACCAACTTTATTACTCATAGCAAGTTATTGGACGACCCATAATCACCTCAGAAATAACATAAGATGTGTTATAATTATGCGGGCTTGGCCAAATATTTGTATACCTAATTCCTTCAACTGAATTTTCCAAAATGGATTAGTATAAATACATTCATATATCAGTGTTATTGTACACAATTTGGTTTGGTAACCGCCACTGGTTGGTTTTGATATCTCAATTTGATCAATAGAGAAGTTTTAAACTATTGAGTGCATTGGCGACTATAGTTGAGACAAAGGTAAGTGATTATTATTCTGAATTCACCTGAGGTTTCTCCTTTATCTGTCTGCGACTCTTCAATTTTGAGTTAATTCTTATTTAGTGGGGACCAATTAGTGGTTAGTGGTCACCAAGGAGACCTTAGACATGATTTTAGGGCCAATGAATCACATTTATACATACATACATACATACATACATATATATATATATATATATA
>MU225433.1:1793172-1805942 GCA_018584345.1 Thuja plicata
TTCTATTTCATCTTTTATAGTTTAAATGCATGCTTATTCCATCATTTAGCTTGTTTTTCAACTAAAATCCTTCATGCTAGGATAGTATTGGTCACTGATTTAGGAGCATATTCTGAGGGCTGATATGCAACTAATCACACTTTTTCTAGTTAGAAGGCAATAGATCGATTTTAGTGGGTTTCCCATGTTTTTCATGTTTTTCACTAACCCCATGTTGCTAATATAACGATCTATTGAAGTGTTTTTGTTGATCTGACAGGTACTCAAATACACACACACAAAAAATACTAAAGTGTTTTAGTATGTACACCATGTATATATCCTTAGTCATTTCATGACTCCCCCTAAATGTATGCATCGGTATAGTATAAGTATATGTACATGTATACTTGTCTTTGTACTATACATATCATTTCCCTTTTTTTCTTTACTTTATACTCTTTCTCTTTATAATGATGTACTGTACATACATATCATTTCCTCCTTTTTTGATAATTATGACAAATAATGTACAACTTACAAGTTGTCAAAAAAATGTGACAAAAATGTGTAACTTACAGATTGTCCAATATGTGGGAATGAGTATTATTTATATCCTCTGTCATTTTCTCCCATTTTTCTTTGAGGGTTTCAAGTGCCATGTGTTCCAATGTAATTATGTCATGCATATCATAAATTCTCTTTAGTACAGACATTTTTCGGGTGGCAATAAGTGTTCTTGATTGTGCCATATGGTGTTGTAGTAATGTGAGATGGTGTAGAAGTAGAGCTTGGAGCTCATTTACCTCATCTCTAAACTTTGTTTCTACAATCTGAATGTCTTGCGTCAACTTCTTGGCTTGCTTGAGCTAGTCAGAGTGCAATTTGATTGCATCCTCAGTGTTTGTTAGACCTTGTGCACTAGCTTGAAGATCAGCATCAATTTGTGCTATCTTGTCGGTATACTCCTTGGTGAGTTGATCTAATGTGCACAACTTTTGAATCAATGCAATAGCTTCTCAAAGTATAGGTTCCAATGTGCTTACCATTTCAGATAGCTTCACCTTGTTCTCAGCCACTTCTTGGCTTATTTTCTCTGCTAGTTTGTATTCAAATTTCTTTTCAATATTTGCTTCCATTGCCTTTTCTGCATCTATATTCTAAGATGTGATAGAATTGGTGATAATACCTAATTGATTAATTATGGGAGTTGTTTGATCAATAGTAGTATTAGGTACAATTTGATGTAGAATTTCTTTTGCAACCTCAAGTGTCTTTGCTTCTTTTTTTGCTCTTTTCAGTTTATCCTGGATAGTTTTCCTTTCACAAAGTCTAGCATACTTTGTTAACTCAGTAGGCTCCAATGTCCTAGGATCACATATTGGTATCTCAATAAGTTCATCCAAAGTGACAGGATGCTTGATTTTTCTCTTTTGTTTCTTCCTTGAGATTTGAGTAGAAGCAAATTTATGAACTACCATTGCTAGTTCATTTTTTTTCGTTGATGTGCTTGGTGAAGGTTGTGTAGATGAAACTTCGTGTCTTCTACTCTGTGTTAACCTGTCAATTAGGTTAAGATGTCTCTTCATCAACCTTGGGTGTTTTGGCAGATTTCTCTTCTATTTTCATTTGAGTATCATCTTTCTTTTCTTCTTCACTCTACTCCATCTGCTTTCCCTTATCTACTTGTGTTTCTTCTTCTTGTTTCTAATCAGTAGACTTATCTTGTTGATCGTCGGTAGTAGCTTGTTCTGTAGTTGTATCTTTTGTTGCATCTATTGTATCATTTGTCCCTACATCACCCATGTCTAAGGGTATGCATGTATCTGCAGTAGCTTCCTCTTGTCATCCTATTAGATTGATAGCCTTCATCAATATTGGCATATTGTTTTGAGTGCTCACCTGTGCTAAATCTGTTGTTGTGTCTTATTAGTCAATTTGGGAACCTTGAACAGTTACATCTTCATCCTTTTGAATTCCTTTTGCAGGGTCCAGTCCTGTAATGCCAATTATTGAAGTGTCTAGTGATGTTTCATCAGCTACATTCATGTCCTTTTCTTCTAGTGTTTTCAGTGCTTGTTGCTTGGCTTGATCCTTAAGTGATATGAATATTACATTATCACCCTTTTTGGAATCCTTGTTAGAATCATAGTTTGTGATGTCTTTAACTTCAAGATCATCCATGAATTGATCTAAGTCAATGGGATCAGTATCTTCCACATTATCTAAAGCAATGTGTTCAGGACTTGCTTCTTCTTTCTACTCCTCTATATGAGGTGTCTTTGTGAGTAGTAAAGGCTTCTCACTGCTTATTGATTCTGCAGGTAGAATAAGAATCTTTCTCCACTTTGCACATGTTTGCCTTTCAAGCTCTATGAGACTTCCCTGTAGTATCTTGTAGGCTCTTATCTTAGCCAAAAATTTATCTGAATGTTTTTCCATCATTTCTTTTATCTCTTCCATCTTAGATTCATGAGGCATGATTGAAATTAGTATTCTCTCCCTCATTTGCTTTTCTGAGGTCAAAGCATAACTCCATCTCCCAGACAATCTCTCTAGTAGTTCCTTTGGAATATAAGTCTCAAGTTGTAATGGAACATACTTGTACTTTATCATTATTTGGATCAATTCATCTTCAATTTTGTTTTGATCCTCAGGTTGTAATGTTAGCCATCTTCTTACCTTTGTGTCATGAACACAACCTATATTTTATCATTGATGTACAAATTTCATCAATAGTTGGTGGTACCTTAGTCTTGGTCTTTTGTGCTTCTTTTTGTTCCTCTTTCTCATTTTGTGCTTTGTCCTCCAAGTATTCTCTGGTCCTGAGGTACTTCCTCCTCTTGGTTGATCCTCTTTTCTGTGTTTGAGGCTTTCTCTTGTAAGTATTTACTTGGGCTTTCTTCTTAGGAGTGATATTAGACTATGCAGTCTGACTATGCATGCTTATATCCTTCTTTACCGATGGTACCCTATTCCTCAGTGTTCTTTTTCTCCTCCTTAGTAACCTCTAGTAACTTCTCAAGATTCTTTACCATTTTATTCTTTTTGTTGATATTTTTCTTGACGACTAGGCCTATTTTTATTTTAGTCTTTCACAGGTTCCAAATCTTTCTTGCTTACTATCAATTAGTTCATTCAATAATGCATCAATTGCATTTGTTGCTTGATCTATGTTTATCTCATAGTCAAGTTCTAGTAACTAGGTTGTTCTTGGTATAGCTGGCTTTATATGAGTGAAATCTGTATCCACCATGAAGCATATCTCATCCTTATTCTTTTCAATCAACTATTCTGGAATCCTTGTCCTCTCCATCATCTTTTCCTTTAAATTAAGGAAATATTAAGTCATCACTGAATCAAAGTTGTCACCTAGTGACTTGATAAGGTCACTTATTTGTAGTGTGACTAGTTTTGTGGTGTCCCACTTCACTTTTCCAATTGAAGGAAAGGATTCTTGAAAATAAAAGAATATACACATTATAAGTGAGCCAAAATTACATGTGTTTGTCTTGGTAGACCTCATTGTTGTCATATTCTCATCAAGTTGCTTTAGTAGGATCTCACATAGATCCATCTGTATTCCTTTGGTCACAATCTTGTAAGTTGTGCTTACTGTTGTTGATGCTATTTTGTTTAGCCTTGAAGGTTGAAAGATTTTGTACCCTTTGACACATGCACCAAACCTCAATTCCTCATCGGTGATGGTGTTCAACTTTAGTCCTCGATTGTCCCATTTAGCTTTGGTGAGTTTCTCAAATTCTAGTAGAGAGGGATGTTTGTGAGCCATTGGCTTGTCGATTATGGGGTAACCAGTGACAATGTGAATCACATCCTTAGTTATTTTCTTGGGTTCATCCAACCATAGCTTCTAGTCATGCATTCTACTCAGAACTAGCCTAATCCAGTTGGTTTTGAAAACCTTCAGGAAATATAGGGCATTCTTGATCCCTTTAACTTGAAAATGCTCGTGTTCTTCCTTTAGATTCCCTTGGTCATCACATAGCTTCTTGTAAGCTTGATCTATCTCTATATCTCCAATCTCAGCAATTTTATAGTGAATGTATGCTCTAACATCTTCAATTAATAAAAACCTAGGTGGAATTTTTGAAAATACACCAGATTCATTAGGTTGCAAGGAAACCTCTGGGAATATCTTGTATTTTGGTTCCACACAGGTGTCATTCTTGACTAGCTTAACAACATTCTTATTATCACTCTTAATCGTAGCAGTTCTTGAAGTCATAGCCATTGTGTTTCAAATTTAGGGCTTTTTCGTAAATCATAGCAGAGTTGTCAGTACACTTGGTACTTACTTCAATCCATGTAGCTTGTAGATGATTGGTTTGGAGTCATTTGGATCGATTCATGGGTTCTCTACAATCTACTCTCTTTTCTCTCTTTCTTCACTCTGCTTTGTTTTCTCAATTCACTATGAAGAATGAAGTTCACCCGTCAAGTATTTATAGACCCTTTTGCCCTAAGTCTATCATAAATTCTCAACAACTCATTGGTACATGAAGATGGAGTTCATTAGTTTGACTCTCACTTAACATTTTTGGTGTTGGTAGGATGCTCGAGGTAGCTATTAGACTTTGTTGCTTTCACCGATGAATCTCGGTGTAGTGTCAAGACACATTGTAACTTTGCTTCCTTAGCGACGGGTGTCAGTCTACATATAGTGACTTAGCCTTTTTAGTATTGACCAATGATTTTTGGTAAGAGTAGATAGCTTAACCTCTTTGTTCACCAAGGATTTTCAGTATGTGTTTACCGATGGGGTTGTTTTCTCAGAATTGTAACAAGTAACATAATATGTATCTTTATTCATGTATATTTTGACCACCTATCAGTTTTATAATGGAACTGATGCAAAATATGACAAGGTATAATGCAATTCCATACTTACTTGTACATCTTTAGGTGGGGGTGGTGATGTCACCAGATCCATGGGATGAGGTGTCACCTACTACATTTTTTTTTCCAGCTTCATCAATGGCTGAAGCTTTCCTCCACATTTGCTTCCTCATTTTCTTGATGTCTTCAATTGTGTTACCATTTGCAAAAGTGGTTGTCTCTGTTATTCGGTCTCTGAAGTCTTTCTTTACATGTCCAACCTTAGGACAGTTCAAACATGCCATACCAGGGTTGGTCCAGCCTCTAGACCTTTTGGTCCATGTTCTCATGTTGTTTGTAGCAATGTGACCATTTCTTCCACATGCTATGCAACTTATCCATGTACTGTAATCCCAAACATATGAGTTACTGACTCTGGTTGGTTTATATGCATTTTCTTGATTTTTGGGTTTCTATGCTTCATTTTCCTTCTTCCTACATTCAAGAGATGTGTTTCCATGCATTTTGTAGGTGGGATAATACTTGTCCATATAGGTTTCCTTCTTTGGTTCTTTCACCTTTGATTTACATTCATATGCCTTATGTCCTTTCTTGTTACAATTATAACAATATCCTATGAATGTAAATGTGGATTTAGGATTACCTTTTTCTTTTCTCCTGCAAACATTTGAAGTGTAGCCTTGCCTTCCACAGTGATTGTGTGTCAGCTTCCTTAGTCTAGGATTGGTGTAGTCATCTTTTGGATTTGCTTCATTTGATGACTCTCCATTATTGATGTACCCTAATTTAGTGTTGGTGTTGGGTCTTCTTTGTCCATCCAAGAATTCATCCCTCCTTCTTGTGCTTTCTTCAACTCTCTTAATCATTTCACTATGTTAATTCTTAATTCTAACCTCATGCTTTAGTTTTTCATTCTCTTCTCTTAGTTCACTGATAGTCTGTATTCTTTCAATGAGTTCCATGTTCATTATGTTTACTTCTTGACTCATAAGAATAATCTAATTTGTAATCTCATGGTGATGCTCACTATGTCTTTGAATTTATAATTCCTTTTCTTGTAGTTTTTCTGCAATCTTCCTCCTGTCATCAATAGCTAGTGTTCTTTCTCTTTCATCTTGTCTAGCATTGTTCATTATATCAATCATTCTCACCATCTATGTTTCTTGACTGATTTGCAGCATCTTTATTTTCTCTGTTAGATGTTGATTGATCTCATTTAGACTCATGATGTTTTCTTCTGAAGTATCTGAAGATTTGCTAATAGCAGATCCTGATGATTCAAAGAAATCTAGTATCTCTTCTTCTTGATAATATTTTTCATTGCTTCGAGTTGCCATAGATTTTCTCTCATCCAGTAGCTCTCTCATCTTTATTCTTGCAGTCTTGTATTGCTCATAGAAGATTTGTATCTCTATCTTCTGGTTCTCATTTCCTTTATCAAGCTTGTACTTCTCCATTGTATGATCTTTTCTCTTAAGTATTTAAAATTTTCAAATCAAGAAATCTAGCTCTGATACCAATTTTTGGAATTAATGGGAAGTAGTACCAAGAGGGGAGGGGTGAGTCAGTACCTCTAAAAATTTTAATCCTTTTTATCTTGCATCATTAGTAATAAATCTTGATTGTATTATCACTAATTCTGATGTTCTCACTTATGCATGTAATATGAATTCATAAACTTAATTGTATGTAGAATTCATAGAGACATTCATGAAAGTAATAGACACATTACACAAGATATGATATCGCAGAAAACTCCTGTTAGGAAGTAAAAACTATGGTGGGGATGGCACCCACAAAACTTCACTATCTGCAGAATGGAAGGGATTCGGTTAAGGCTTACATTTTGATCACTTATAATTATCTACCCTGTTAAGATTATTGATGTGGATACCTATTAAGATCTACTCTATTAAGAGCTTTAGCAACACTGATGTAGTGTGCACTCGGTTAAGAGATTTACAATAGGATTGTTAAATCCACCTTTCTTGAAAGGATTTCTTAAGTGTACTACACTTGTTAGAATGCAGATGATATTTTGACCTGAGTGTATTGCAATCTATACTTTCTTATCATAGATCCATTAAATCTTATAGTCAATGAATATCACCTATAGTGATTGATTAATACCTTTTCCTGCTTGTCGGTAGCCGTGGTTCTTGTTCTTGAAAACTGTTATGATCTTTGTCTATGTTGCTGCTTGAATTCTATTATCTTAACCTTAGATGCTCTCAAAGGCTACTATCATCATTGAAAAACTTCATTACAATTGATTGAGAATCTATTTATACAAGTTCTTTGACCTATTCTAGAATCACGCATTACAATGTTAACTCTAGATCCAAGGTTTACAACTTTACCTTGATCTTTAGTTTCTATTTTTTAAATCAGTTAGACTAATAAAAAAATATTAATTACATTTCTTTTCCCTTAAATAATGGATTTAAAAACAAATCAAGAAGCTAAATATAAAACTTCAATGATTTATCTGACGTGGAAGTCAGATCCACTTTTTACGGGATGTAACTGACTTTCGGTATCAGATTGTCAATGTGAACTTAAAGTCTGTCAGGTTCCTCCTTTGAACTGTCTGTCGGGTTCCCTTATTTTTTGGGTTCCTCTCTTGTCAATTATGTTGAGTGGATCATACTGCCAGTGACTGTCAATAGAAAATTAAAAAATTGTAAAAAGATCATGTGCCACTTTGATCCTCTTCTCTCAAATGTGAACCCTCCAAATGAGAAAGGAAAGGAAGGAAATATCATTTTCTTTTGCTCACCATTAAAGAGTATATTCATGCTCTCCATCTTCTGTACATATTCCACTACAAAGACCCTCTTTGTCACATGTATTGGAATTTTGTAAGGTTCTACCACTGAACTGTAAAACCTTAGCACAGTGTAGTCTTCCATGAAGTCAACCAATTGCATTCCACTTCTGAGTTGAATGCAATCTCTACAAGACACAAGCAATCTAGGCAATGGAGTGCCTGTAATTTTATGATACATTAGTGCTAAAAATAAGTTATAAAATTGATATATTTCCTTCTGTTATCACTCATCCTTATCTCAGGTGTCCATTCATATATTGGATTTTGGACCTGAATTTGAACCTTGTTTGTCTGAAATATCGCATGATGCTTTGCTAAAAGAAGATAACACAAGTAGGTTGTGAATCTAAATATCTTCTCTGAACCTATTTTAATTATTAGCAATTTCTCTTGCATGCAATGAACAATGTGCTCAATAAAATTATATTTTACTGGTTCTTTTCCATAATGAATATGAAAAATCATTTCAAGAATGTTGGCACCCACTTCTTTGTTACTATCCAATCCCAAACAAAATGCTAGCAAGGAAATTCTATCCTGAACCCATTTCACAAAAATATCATAATCATAAGGAGGCTTATGATCTGGATCTAGATATTCTATATTAGAACTTATTATTATTCCTCTAATATATGAATATTTCTTTATTGCATCTATTTTTCATAATTTTCTTCCATATTTCCTAGGTCAATGTGCACGTTTGAGTTTTGTGCTTCAAACCCTACGTCCAACAGACTAGAAAATTCAGTCTTGATTATCAACAAAATTTCCTCCTGATTATTTTTATTGACAATTTCTTATCTATTTTCATCATAATTTTTGGTGTAGACAATGACAATTTCTGGACAGGGGAATACTTGAGGTAACACCAGGCGTGCCGACCTAGCAACCCACGGTGCAATTTTATTTTTCATTTCCTTTACCATGTTGTTAAATGGATAATATTTTGCATCCTTCTTTGGATATTCCCACTTATTTTTAAGTGCAATTATAATTTCCATGATTCCCTTATTTCCATGGATAACAAGATCATAAATATCATGGAAATCATCAGTGAAACCTGGTGTTTTAACTAGTTTGTGCAAGTATTTTATCTTTGTATCCTATCTTTGCCTTTTACTCGTAATCATGGTATTTTTTTTTCCCATCATGGACTGTGGTATTACTATTTACTCGTAGGAAAATTTAAATAATTCTACACAGCTACATTTTACAGGCATGATTCAAAATTCAACCCTAATTAAACGACTACAATCTAAACAGTAAACCATGAGATTTGAAAAATTTAAAAGGAGGGATGTAGGTGTTCAAGATTTTACCCAGAAATTCAATTTGTGTAGACTATGAGTCGGCAGAGAGTTGAGAGACTCTATTGCATTCTTCAATCCTCTACCTAGAAGTTGTAACCCCTTTCTGAATCTCCAATATAGTATAGTAGTTAGAACTGAAAATTTAAAAAACTTAGGTTGAAAACCTAAAGGCAAAAAATTGTATAATCATGAGTCGTTAGTTGTGACTCGTGTTAACTTGTATTGCTTGTTTATGAAGACATATATTTGATGTCACTAGGACTTGTGTCACTTAATCATTTTACATTACAATTTCAGCTAGAGACCCAAAATTTAGCTTATTGCTTATTAGTTATTACATTTATTAAATGTTTAGTTTTAGTCCAATTTTGATTTTAATTAGACTTAGTTGAGTGTTAATTCATGACACGTGCCTTGTTTCTAAGGAAAATTAGCAAAAATAGGTGACTGTTCCCCAAATCAGCTCGAAATACACCTTGTGTTGGAAAAAATTATGGAAATTTGGGACACATAAGGGAGGTGTGAATCAGTACCACTAAAAATTTATATCTATTATTACTGATCAACCATATACTGTTGCATAATGATTATCGAGTTCATAACTTGAAATAAAATTAATGAAATGCTCATAAAACCATAACATCAAAACATAAACAATAAAACTCCTAACACCATGATTTGGTAACGCATAAATCCTTGGTTAGAGGAAAACTTGTCATGGGGATGACACCCACAATCTTCACTAACTACAGTATAAAGGGTGCTTGCTTAGAGCTTATAAAGTTTATCTATTTTAATATCTTACCCGATTAACAGTATAAAAGACTTGTTAGGTCTACCTGGTTAAAGGATTTTTACAATATCTACACTTAGAGATGTACCCTGTTAAAGGAATTACAAAACATAAGACCGATTAAGATCTACCCAGTATTGAGATTTAAAGCTCTCAATGCAACAGTATCAATAACTCAATAATGTCTGCTATATTGCATTAAATACAAATATTGATCAGAATCTATGTGCTCTAAAATATGTTACCTTAAACTCAAACTTGTAATACTACTCTTCTCTGCTATGTTGTAGCTAAATCTCTGCTTGGTGTTCTCTTCTCTGCTCTTGTTCTTCAATAAATCCTTCAACTTTTTCAATAACAACTACATTCAGCTTCTCTCTTTCATCATCTTTTAACTCTCTGGTTCATCCAATAAATAGATGAGTTTATGCCTCTTAATATTATGCATTAGGTACGCTGTGAATTGTTCTGGATAGTTAGATCTTCTTTTCTGCTCAGTAACTGTGTCACTTTTGCCTTGATACTTGTTCTTCTTCTTGGAAATAACAAACTTTCTTTTGTCATTTAATCTGCTCCTTAGATCTTCAATCTGAATTATCTCAATCATTGATCTTGTAACAAACTATTCTACGTGCTTGTAGACTCTTAATTAATGCTCTGAGAATCCATTAAATGTGATCTTATTGCATTTTGAATCAACTATCTAACTCAGTTGAGTAGCTCCTCTCACTCGGTTAAATTAACTTTAGTACTCGGTGACTATCAACTCGGTGTACTACACGTGTTTGGTGTAGTGTTTTACTCGGTAACTATAGTCTCTCGGTATAGTGACTTTAAATCTTTGTGCTTTTACTGACTGTGCTTACAAGTGTGACTTCACTGATAGAATCGGTGTGAATTACCAACTAGTCAATTACTTGAATAATTCATTTCACTGACTGATTCTTTTGACTCCATGACTTTGACTTAAACTAATGACAACTAAATATCTTATAGAGATAATAATCTCCCCCTTTGACATTAGTTGGGCATTTTTGACAAAAAAATTCAAATTCATCAAAATTAATAACTCCCCCTCGAAGTGTATTCACATACATATGTACACTTCTGCTCTTTCTCATTTAGTTTTCACATATATACTTTTTCAATTTTTCTGACTTAGGAATATATCTATCCCCCTTTTTTGACAAAATTACCAAAAGTCAAACTTATTTAATCAAAAACATGTTTATACCTTTGTTGTACACCTGAAAGTATCATCTCCCATGTATCTCATATAGTCTGTACTACAATAGTCTTCTCTGTGAGATCAGCAGCTAAGACAAAAATAGTGCTTAGTGAGCTAACATCTGGAAATTTGACTAACTCCTTGGCTTTTTTAGGTGTGATTTCATAGATTGGATGTGGAGAAATAGGAGTACCTACAATTCAAGTAGTTCCAATATGATCTTATTCTCTTCTTATCTCAATGAGTGCTACAATCCCATAAGCTCTTGTATCTTTGAATAGTAAGTTTGGAGTGATCCAGGATCGATGGCTAAGTCCTTAAGTTGTTCAGTCAGCTCCTTCTCAACTGCTTCTTGCTTTTTCTTTATTTCCTTGGTGAAATTTGAAAGAATACAAAACTTTTGAAATAATGCAGTGATTGATGTGAGTTTATTTTCAATGTCAATACATAACTCAAAAAGAGTTACCTTGTTCACATCAGTGGCTTTCAACATATCTTCCATAATTTTTTTTCTCCATACTCTCCTTATCAATTTTCAACATACATTATGTCAGGTCTTGATTCCAAGCTTTTATTTTGTGGACAAGTTGTCCAACTTGATGTAGAAGATTTTTAGATTCATCAATGGTAGTGTTATGCCCTACATACCCATCCCTACATTTTGTAGGCAAAATGTTGGGTCCCCCTTTTTTGCTTTTGTTCTCCCTTGGTTTCTTTTTTTTTTCTTTTGTTTTCCCCGGCCTTTGCCTCCGCAAGTCTAGTGTTGTGTTCTCTTTTGGTCTTCCTTGCTCTAGGGCCCGGTCCTGAAGTGTTTGTCTTCTTTGTTCCAGCCGGATTTCGAACTCTAGGATTCTTTGTCACCATTTCCTCTTTTGCTAGAGGGTGCGGTTGCATGGAATCCCCAGGCCTAGAGTTTGGAGGTTTGCCCTTTTTTAAGGATTTGTGGAAGAAAAGAGCATGATATGTTTTTACCCTAAGGGTATAAATAGGTTTCACCAGTCATTATTACATTTACCGTGAACAAATTACCCAGAGTGATTCAAGGCGATTAAGGCCATTTAAAAGCGATTAAGTACAAATTGCTCCTGGTGCTTAACAGTTCTTAAACAATGATTATCAGTTGTATGTTCATGGTTGTTTTAGGCTAGTTAGTTGTAGAGTGCCTCCCATGCTCGTCCTTCCATGTTCTTCATGTTTTAAGGTAGCCCCTCCTGGTTCCTCCTTTGTGCTTTCTGGTTTGTCTTGGTTCTTGTTGCACTTTGTTTTTGTTTCTGGTTTTTCATTTTGTTCTTGTTTTTGCCTCCCATCGGTGGGATGGCTCTACTAGAGGGTTGTCTACCCTCTATGTAGATGTAAAATTATTGTAAAGCTTGTATATATCATGTAAATTTTGCAGTTTGTCTATAAATGGCTGTATATAGGTTTGTTTTGGGTCAGCCCGCGAGTTGCACCTCGGCCCTCATTGTGCTTCGACCCTCTCTGCAGGTGCTTGTATATTTTTTTATATCCTTCCTTCCCATGGAGAGATTTTCACACTCTACACATAAAAACCCAAGTTTGGAGCTTTACCACATGATGTCCACCTAGTTAAAACCTGACACCTTGCCTATTCAAACCATGGCAGTTTTCTCTCTCCTCTGTCATTTCCATCCTAATGGCAGGCTTAATTCTCCCACACGTGAGCATTCAAAACTTACCCAAGTGGCATTCATTCCCTCACATGTTAAGATGGTTGTCATCGTTATTTCCATTACTCCCTTTATGACATAACCA
>MU225433.1:1806161-1817172 GCA_018584345.1 Thuja plicata
TATATATATATATGGGGTTTGATGCAAACTAACACCATTTTTAGGACAGATGTGAGGTGGTGATGAAATCTCTGGGATTTAGAATTCTATTATGTTGCATATATATACTGATGGTCTTCCATTCTTGTAGGTTGCCAAAAGCCACTTATCAATCATGTTTGAAGCATCAGCATCTTCTCCACCCAGGAGCTTGGAACTCCCTACTACTACTTCAACAAGGGCAGCTATCAGGACAAAGGCCAAGAAGGCCTTAGAAAAACTCCCACTATCAATGAAATATCTAAAGGGAGAAGCTATTATGGGATCGAAGGTTGATTTCAAGCTTCAACTGGTCACTGACACAAGTGTCAGAGTATGGGCAGAAATGCAGGCACTGGTAAAAATAATGTTCATACATCATAAGGCCAGAGATCTGATGGCACTCAATGTGGCCGCCTCCAAAATCTTTAAGGCTGCCTGCTTCCCCTACACAATGCAGGCCCCTAAGCTTATCCTCACACTTGCAAAACACTACAACGCAGTCATTCGGGCTGTCATGCTTGTTGCTCCTATTTTGTTGGGCTATCCAATGCCCATGGTGTCTCTAGATGCCGCAACATTTTGCTTGAGACTAGGGATCCCCCAATTTGCCAATGCCATAGTTATCACCTGGACCCTGGCACTAAATGAATTTGAGAATCTCCCATGATCAGATCGACAATACCTCAACACTGACTGGCTTAAGACTCCCAGAAAGGATTACAAAAAGATGAAGTTGGAGATCCCCCCAACAGAATTCAAAGAGAGTATACAAATGGGGATCATCGCACTATGTAGGGTCTTTGGGGAGCTCCATGCCCAAGAATTCTCAGCATGGGTGTATTACTTCTTATTTGGCATCCCCTCTGGTAGGAAAACTTTTGATTTGGCAACAATCATCGCCAACCATGTAGACACCCAGCTTGTTAGGGTCACCCGGTCGTCTAAGTTTTACATGACTTCATATGTCTTATAGGAACTGGTGCAACAATGCCCCATCACTAGGGGATTACTCACTATCAGCGATCTTGGGACTGGCAAGGGCTAGAATGCTCCATGGAACTATTTACACAGATACAATGGGAGGCCAGTTTCCCTAGTTTTTGTAGATTAAACGATGCCTTCATTTACTATAATATTCTTACACCCACTCAGGATGCTGGATAACAGATTTCAAAAGAAGAAATGACATTGGTCAGCAATTATGGCCATTACTATATTCAGTTTAAGCAACACTCTTACATTTGGGTGATCAGCTTCTCTGAGAAACCCTACCTATTGCCCAAACATTGTGGGGATAGGATAATTATTTTGGAATACTGTAGATAGATTTTGTAGCTGCATGCCTTCTTCACATTGAAGAAGGTCACCAATATTCCATTCCCAATAACCCGCGAGAACTATACTTGCAGCCTCATAGTGGCAAAAGAGGCCAATAGCGATTTGAAGTGTTTGGGGCTAAAAAAAGTTTTACTTAGACCAGAAGAATTTTGACCTACTAGATAAGATAGTGTCCCCACTACCCCGAGTGTCAGATGCCCACCAGCCAAACATTGAATATTTTTGGGTAGACTGCCAAGATGACTTTGAAGTCTAGAACAAACATTTTTTCAGGATGATGCAAGGCATGATGAAGCCCCTCAAGCTTTGAAATTTTTACTCAGGACTTTTCGGACACTGGGTCCACACAAGACCCATAGTACAAAGCACATGGAGTAGACAAAATGGCTCTACCACCGGTGGATTGGGACACCCTGAAAGGTCCAAAAATTGAAGACATCACCCATGATATAATTGAGCATAGTCATGCATATTTTCAAAAGGTATGTCTAAAAAGTACTCGAAGAATTTGCCCATCTTTGCAAGGATCCACTTCTGGGGCTGGAACCTTTGTGTAGGGTGAGGATAGGGGAAAAAGAAAAGTTGGGACCCTGCCCTAGGTCCCATCCATAGTTCCTATTGTGGAACAATTTCAGCTTCAACTAACCGCATCCCATCAAATGAAGGAAGTCATAAGCACCCAGCTAGGGATCCTGGTTATTACAGCAGAACCTGCCCTCCCTTCCAGCTCCCCTTCACTTGCAGAACTAATGGTCTAGGTAATAGGGATAGGAGCAGAGGAGGAGCGTGCAGCTATTTTGGATGTTGGGCCCCCATTGGTGATAAGGAGGAAGAAGAAGAAAAATGTTCCTCAACCAAAGGTGGAAGCATACCGCAGGATGCCCAACATCCCAAACATTCAGGTAATCCCGAACTCCCCTGAACCAGAAAATCAACCAGAGAATTCCCTAGAGAAGTCCCCTCTGCATGATGATTTTGATGACATATTTGGGATGGACTAACTTGTAAATCTACAAGGGGATATAGGGAAGGCGGTCAAGGAGATCGCCGCCCAAGAAGAGAAAATATCCCCCACTGATGGGGAGATTCTGGAAAAGCAATTTGTCATGGAGCAAGAAGTCTGGGTAGAAAAGGAAGAGGAATTAGAACAGATGGACATCCTATATGTCCATGAAATCCCAATCTTGGAAACCGATACAGAGAAGAGGCAAGTATAAAATGAGCATTCGGCTTCAGCTAGGGGAACTAGACCTACGAGAACAACTGTAACCTCAGTCGCCATGCTCCAAATGCCTTTGCCCACCCAGGGAAGTACGACATTCAACTAGGTGGTCCTAGTAATATTACAAGTAGATTCAGTTTGGACACCTTCACCACCTCCGGAGGATAAGCCAATGGAGGAGGATGTCCCAACAGATGATGCCGGAGAAGAAGAGTAGTAGCAGTAGGAGGGGGAGAACCTCAAAGATATTAATGTTGATTCTACCGATACTGCCAAGGATGGGAGCACTGAAATAGAGAATATTGATGCCACAAAGGTGGATGGTGTAGATAATCTTGGGAACTAGGAAAAAGATTCTAGAGAGACTCTAAATACTGAGGATGAAAAGAGAACCCCTAAGGGGATACACAGGATTAGGCCTTAGCAACAGGACTTCCCCCGCGACCACAATGGTTGGTGGATTCTAAGAAGAGAAAGACCCCAATAATGGTAAAATCCCATCTCTCCCTAGCTGAGATTATGGTGAAGACACAAGGCACTCCCAAGCCAAAGAAGGCTTGGACACTCCACTCTATTTGGACTAGTCTGGGTGGAAAAAGATAAATAGGAAGCAATGGTAAGTGTTGTAGAATACATTGTTATAGAGGTACCTCTAGGGAAGAGGGATAAGTAGGGTGAGCTGGACCTGCTCAAAGAAGCTAGTCGGGTGATTGAAGCCTGCTATGATAAATAGGCCCAAAGACTAAAAGAGGAAAAATAAAAGAGTGCAAATCTCCTCAGGATTTTGACAGAGCTGGTACAAATGATAACTACCATCCCTCTAGAAGCTTCTACATCCAGAGCACCACTCCCACAAGGTGACATGGACATGCTGAGAAATATGAAAAAGAAGGTGCAGGCAGTCGATGAATGGGTGGCCGAATAGGTAGGAAATGTCTGACATTTCCTAGTGGCAACACTCTCGGACCTATATGCGGCAGATAACATTTTGCATTGAGTCAAAAACACCATTTCTCTATGAGAGGGAGAAAGCAATCAATACAAGGTATGGATGAGTGAGTTGGGAGAACTCATGGGTCTCAGAGAAGAAGCCATCATAGAGACTGGAATTTTGGGGGAGGAGTCCTTCAATTTTATCCAAATCCAGCACTCTAGACTTGAGTTCAAATTAGAGATAAGAAAGCAACCAGTAGGGGCCCTAAGGGAAAAAGTTTTGGAAGTTGAACATTCTTTAAATTTATACAAGGCATTTGTTAAAAGGGTTTCAGGAGTCGATCCCTTCAGTACAGATACATATACACTGGAGGAATATGTTGTAGGGAAATTTGATGAGCTTATGGGGTCTCTATGTCAGTCCCCGTAAGGAATGGATAGAGAAAAAATGTCACACATATCCCGCATGATGCTCTGAGTCCATGATGCAGAAAAGACGACCATAAAATTCAAAGGAAACACCCCAGATCTAGGCGAACAAATGGAGGCGGCCAAGTACCACTACGCCAGCATCAAAGACATTGATGATGATGGAGTTTCCTAGCTCCTGGAAGCATTTAAGGCATGCAAGGAATAGTAAATTTCTCTAGACTCTGAAGATTTTCACCAGAAGAGTGTTTTTTTGAACATTCATTATTCTTTGAGCATAAGCTCTCACACTCTAGAATTCCAAATCCAAAGCTTTTTTATTCTTTCAATGACCCATGTCCAGGTTCTCTGGAGTCGACCAGTCATTGTCAAGAAATTAATAAGGAGGTTCAAAAGGTATGTGATCTTGATAAGGCATGTTAGACAGAGGGATGGCCCTAAAAGGTGAGTTTCCCAAGGCATCACTCTAGCATTTAACTACTTGGTGCATCAAGGACAGTGAGCCACATTTTGCATTGATGAGGCATGTAGCCTTGAACTTTGGAAGATTAGATTTCTTCTATTCTTACTCCGGCACTCTTCTCAATGATGATTCTTCCAACCTTTTTTCTTGTCTTCTTCCTCTATCTTGTCAGGCCTCTGCTCTTTTTGAGTATGCAGTTAGATTAGGTCAATTTTAGGGAAAACTATGTGTATAAATAAGAAGTTTGACCTCATTTCAAGGGTCAGAGAAATTGATGATTTTGCAGTCCAATACTTTTAGCATTTCATTTCTAGTTGTTGCAGGATCTCAATGCTCAGTAGTTCTTAGTAGTTAGACGCTCCCTTGGAGCCATGGATGTACACACCAGTGATGTTGGAACAGTCTGTTAATGAAGAAAGAAGAATAGTTTCTGGCAATGATGTTGTTGATGTTCTAATCTCTAAGTTAGCAATACTCATTTTTGTTGTATGTTTCTAATGTCCTTTGCTTTGATTTTTTAGTTAGATTAATGATCTCATTTCCCCTTGCTATTGAATATGTATGAACTGTTGGTTCTGTATGCATTAAGTATTTAGTGTAGTTCATTAGAGCATTGTTGATGTTGGAAATATGTTACATGACTATAAGTAGAAGTAACAAACTCTTAACTCTGGCCTATCTTTTGTTGTTTATTTGGTAAACTTAGTGTGCTTGTAGGAAACCCCGACCCATAACCAAAATCCCTGGAGAAGACAAGTCAAAACCAATTATCCCCCAGAACAAAATAGTCACTTTCCCAACTTAGCTCCCCGCACTGTTGAGACCTGACACTTAGGTGCTTGAAGGCTCATAGAATTTATTCCCCGAACAACCTTTATAGGTGAAGTTGGCTGGTACCCCAGTACCCAATGACAACTTATCATCTGTTGATGAGACATGTCACAAAGTCTCATCATCATAAAATGGCACTAGAAGGAGGGCATGAGCTCATCCCCTTTAGAAGATTTTGATTTCACACCACCTAAGGGTTCCCCAAGCCATAGTTTTAGGAGTCAAGATTTTAGCGAGATAGGGTCTTTTTCACCCTTGCATTTTGAAAGAATCCTTTGATCAGCCCCGAATCCCAGAAATTTTTTTGAACTCAAGCCTCCTGCTCGAAAGAAAAGTACCCCAAAGAACAAACAACCAGAAAACCTTATCTGTGGGTTTGCTACACCTTAGAATACCCAAGCTCCTTAGATAACGTCTGAGACTAATGCTCAACCTAGCCAAAACATAGTAGCCTCAATGGAAAATTACTTTAGTAACACTGGGTTCCCAATGAGGCAGTTCCCCGACACTACCAACAATATTCCTCCGTATCTGGAGAAGATCTACCCTAGATACAAGCATCTAGGCCAAAGAACTGCAGAAGAACACCTCCAGGCCTATAAGGATGCCATGAACTAACACTAGGTACAACATCAGGATGTTGTGACTCAGATGTTCCATCTGTCCTTAGGACAGAATGAGTTAAACTGGTACCTCAACTTGCCGGCCAACTCCATCAACAGTTGGCAAGATATGGAAGATGCCTTCCTGGCAGCCTTCCATGTTCACATGGACCCAGAGTGGTCCCACAGCCAGTTTATCTATATTAGGAAGGAACCAAACAAACCCCTTGCCACATTAAACCATCAGTTCTAACGTGCCTTAAAGCGGTGCATGGGCCCCATCATCCCATCCACTAATGTCACCATCCAGACATACCTAAATGCTCTAGACCCCATTTTTGCCACTCTCCTTTGGAGAACCATTGCTGAAAATGACCGATATACTCTGGAAAAGGTTTACAACCTAGCCCTGGAGTTGTCTTGTAGTTTGAGAAAAGCTCCCAGCAGGATTGGACAAAGCCTACCATTCAACATGATACCCAGTGGAACTTCTTACGTCGGGGGATACAAACCCAATCTGGCAATGGGTGCCCCAATAATGGCCATGGGCCCACCACCACCGATAGACCAGTAGACCCATTACATATATCCATTGCAAGCCTAGATAAAACCGGGTTTGGAATTTGTTCCCTAGAACCAGCTGCAACAAATACAACAACCTTTGACACAACCTCCTGAGTATCTTTCTTCTAGTGGCCCTCAGCTAGAGGACTGTCATCCTAAACTCTGGGAGCTACTACAGCCTTCCCTGGGAACCAAACACAACAAATATCACATTGTGATGTAAATACCTAGCTATTCGTTGAGGTTGAATCCCTCCAGCAATTGGTGTCCTCCCTGACTATGGACATGGGATAGATAAAGGTGAAGCCTTCCGCGCCTCACAACTCTAATTCCCAGAGAGGGATTATTTTCTCTAGACAATGAAATACTAACTTTGGAGGTAGAAACTACAACAAAGGGCCTTGGCCCAATCAAAACCACCACTCAGGGTGGTGCTAGACCCAGTCATTATGCAAAGCTTGCAGAATTCCAGCCCCTAACCAATTGGTGTAGATTACATGACACCGGCTCTCATTCTAAGGTGAACTATGCCACACTAGAGAATATCATCATGATCTCCCAGTTAGATAGACAACAACCTATCGATCCTACTCCCCCAAAATCATCTACATTAGAGCCTACTCACAGTGCCTTCACATGTGAGACCATCTTCTTCGGGACAGATGAAGAGGATGAAGAACCTGAATTGCAGGGGTTCTTTGATGAATCTATCCCGACCTTTAAGTCCAATGCCTTCATCAGCCTAAGGAATCCCTACAACACCAGGAATTAGGCTGGCAAGGGGTTGGTTTACATGCCAATGCCTTCCAAGAATACCTCTCCCCAGGATAACACAACTGATCACTCCTTCCCGCCAAAAGGATCTTGCTCTAACCAAGCTAAGGATCCAGCCGAGGGAAGCCAAGTTTACCTGGGAGGAAGGTTTGACATCACCAAGGCATTAGAGAAAACCACCACCTCCATGACCTTGATGGAGGTCTTGTTGAATTGTCCTGAGCAGAGGAAGTCCCTATTGGGATTAATAAGAAGTAGTACTGAGAGGGGAGGGGTGAATCAATACCTCTAAAACTTTTAACTCTTTTCACCTTTCATCATTAGTAATCATTCATTACTGTATTACGAACCATTATTGTTGTTCTTTCTTATGCATGTAGTATTAATTCATAATCTTTGACTATTTGCAACATTCATAGAAACATTCATGAAAGTAATAAACACATAACATAAGATATGATATCGCAGAAAACTCCTATTAGGAAGTAAAAACTGCAGTGGAGATGGCACCCACAAAACTTCACTATCTCTAGAATGGAAGGGAGAAAGTAAAGGCTTATAATTGATCACTTCTAATGATCTACCCTATTAGTAGTATTAAAGTGGAGACCTATTAAGATCTACTCTATTAAGAGCTCTAGCAACACTGATTTAAGTGTGCACTCGGTTAAGAGATTTACAATAGGACTGTTAAGTCCACCTTTCTTGAAAGGATTTCTTTAGTGTACTACACTTGTTAGAATGAGTACATATGTTTGACCTAACTGTATGCAATCTACAATTTCTGATTATAGATCCATTAAAGATCTCATAATAATAATATCACCTTAAGTGACAGATTCATACCTTTCTCTACTCATTGATAACCTATGTTTTTGTTCTTGAAACTGATTTGATTCTTTTCTGTCCTTCTACATGAAATCTCTTGTCTGGCTCTTAGATGCTCTCTATGGCTACAATCTTCATTGAACAAAAACATGCTCACAATAGATTGAGTATCTATCTATACAAGTAATTAACCTATCTTAGAATCACGCATTACAATGTTAACTCTTAGATCCAAGGTTTACAAATTGACCTTAATCTTTAGTTTGCATGTTTTAAATTAGTAAAACTAATTAAAAAAATAATAAATACATTGCTTCCTCCACACATAATGGTTTTAAAAACAAATCAAGAAGCTATATATACAAATTCAGTGATTTATATGACGTGGAAAGTCAGATCCACTTTTTGTGGGATGTAACTGACTATTGGTTCTTGGTCGTCGGGTTGAACTGAAAGTCAGTCAATGTTCCTTTGTTGAACTAATCATTGGGTTCCCTTCATTTGTTGGGTTCCTCTCTTTTCTATCCCGTCGAGTTTCACTGTTTTTACTTGTCGGGTTATTTTATCCTTTTTTTCATTAGGTAACACTAAATAGCGATTTTTGGGATGCTTTCAACTTGACAGTATTGGGTAACCTTGGCGTCGCGTAGTGTTGTACCCTGTCTGTCAGTCTAGTGTAAACTGATGGTGTAGATCATGTTTTTCCTTGTGTTTACTAATGGAAAAATATAATGCCTTCAATCTTCCCCTTTGACATTAGTATCAAAATTGATATGTGCATAATACTAAAATGTTTAGTATGTACACCATGTCTATATCCTTTTCATTATATGACTCCCCCTAACTGTATGCATTGGTATAGTATAGGTATATGTACATGTATACTTGCCTCTTTACTATACATACCCTATTCTTTTCTCTTTCAGTTGTTTGACTGTACACATCATTTCCTATTATTGTAGCCATAGAGAGCATCTAAGCAGTAGAGAGAATTCATGCAAAGTTCATAAACAGATCATATCAGTTATCAAGAACACAGACAAGGCTACCGACGAGCAGAGACAAGATATTATTCAAATCACTCAAGGTTATCACATATACATTGTAAGCTTTACATGATATGTTATCATCAATTAGAGATTGCATACACTATCAGATCAACATTTATATTGTAGTTGCATTCTAACAAGTGCATCACATCAAAAATCCTTTTGTAGAAGGTGGACTTAACAGTTCTTTGATAAATCTCTTAACAGAGTGCACACTTAATAGTGTTGCTAGAGCTTCAAATGAAGTAGATCCTAACAGGTCTCCACTCTAATACTCTTAATAGGGTAGATCATCAGAAGTGATCAAATTGTAAGCCTTAACTGGCTCCCTTCTTATCTGTAGATAGTGAAGTTTTGTGGGTAGACATCCCCACTGCAGTTTTTACTTCCTAACAGGAGTTTTCTGCGATATCATATCATGTCTTATGTGTTATTTATTTTCATGTATGTTTCTTGAATGTTTACACATCCAAAGAACTTATATTCTGATTTCACATACATAAAGAAAGATAAACATATAGATAGGAATATACAAATCTGATGGCACAAAGGTTAATGGGCCAACCACTTAAAAAGTTTTAGAGGTACTGATTCACCCCTCCCCTCTCAGTACATCATTCCAATAATTCCAAAAATTGGTATCATAGCTAAGTCTCTTTCTTGAAAATCTTAAAGACTTAAGAGAAAAGATCAACACAATGGAAAAGTACAAACTGGACAAGACTATTGAGAATGAGCAGTTACAAATTTAGATTTACTATGAGCAGTATAAAGAGGCGAGAGTAAGAATGAGAAAGTTTCTTGATGAAAGAAAGATTATGGAAACTAGGCTTAGTGAGAAAGATTATCAAGAAGAGGAGATCCCAGATTACTTCAACTCAGTTGAATCATCAACAAGCAAAGCATCAGACACATCAGTAGAAGAGATCACAAGTCTACAAGAAGTCAATCTACATCTGACAGAGCAAATCAAAATGCTGCAAATTGGTCAAGAGACTCAGATGGTAAAAATGATTGATGTCATGAATGATTCAAGAAAAGATGAATCAGAAATAACATTGGCTATTGATGATAGGAGGAAAATTATAGAGAAACTACAAGAAAAAGAATAAAAAATTCAAAGACTTACTGCTCATTGCCATGAGATTACCAACCAAATTATTCTTATGAGTCAAGAAGCAAACAAATTAAATACTAAACTCATTGAAAGAATATAGATCATCGGTGAGATAAGGGAGAGAATGAGAAGCTAAAGCATGAAGTCAAAATTCAGAATCAACATAATGAGTTAATCAAGAAAGCTAAAGATAGCAATAAAATAATGGATGATTTCTTTGACAGACAAAGAAGAGTCAACAACTACACAGGAATAGGGTACACTGAAAATGGAGAATCATCTAATCAATCAGATCAAAGGAATGTTTATGCAACTCCAAGAACCAATAATTTGTCATGCAATCACTGTGGAAAACTAGGCCACACCTCAAACATTTGCAGAAACAAAATGAAAGGTATTCCTCAACCATAATCTACTTTCATTGGTAACTGTTATAAATGTCACAAGAAAGGACACAAGGCATTTGAATACAGATCCAAGGTGACAAATCCAAAGAAGGAAACCTACATGGACAAGTATTTTCCTACCTGCAAAATGAATGGACATACACATCAGGAGTGCTAGAAAATGAACAAGAAAGCATGGACACCAAAAGAACCTGATAATGGCTATAAACTGAAAAGAGTCGGTAACTCATATGTTTGGGACTATAAAACATGGGTAAATTGCACAGCATGTGGAAGGTTTGGTCATATATCTGCCAACTATATGGTAAAATGGACTAGAAGACCAAGAGGATGGTTCAATCCAGGTATGGCATGTTTACATTATCATAAGGTTGGACATGTGATAAAAGATTGCAAAGACCGACTGACAGAAACAAGCACTTATCCCAATGGA
>MU225433.1:1817227-1867728 GCA_018584345.1 Thuja plicata
TATGGAACTGCATTATGACAAGTTATATTATGCATCGGTTCCATTACATATTGATCACATAGAAAAATTAGCATTATTGAAGAATGCACTATATTGTTACTTGTAATATTATTTGAAAAACAACCATCAGTTAATGGGTACAAATTAGCATTGGTGAACACACACAGAAAAGTTGACATTACTTACCCAAATGTATCGGTCATACACAAAATCCAAGTCACTAAGTGTAAACTGATGGACATCGGTGATCCTTGAACTGATAGAAGTTGTCCTTGCCATTTTACCGAGAATCATCGGTGAATTCACCAAAGCTGATAGAAACCCTGACACTTTGCGCCTACACCAAAGATGTTGTTTATGCCTCAACCAATGAACTCAGTCTTTGAATACCAACAATTCTTTGGGCATTAATGACAACTTAGGGCACAAAAGTTATAAAAGGACGATGGAAGAACTCATTTTGCACCCACAATTATTGAGCAACCAAGCAGAGCTAAGAAGAGTGATTGAAGAGAAGATTGAAGTGTGACCTTAGCAAGATTTTAACGCAACTCAAAGGAATCACGAGCAATTACAGAGATTCAATACGTACCTACATTCACCGACTGCACTATTTAAAAGTTACAAAAAACCCTAAATTTCTAAAAATGATGGCATCTACTTCAAGAATTGAAAAATTGAAAGAGGATAAGAAGAAAATGATTAATCTTATCAGTAACAACACTTGTGTTGGACCTAAATACAAGTTGCACCCAGAAATTGCATCACAACCTAATGATTCTGAAGCATTCTCTAGAATCCCACCTAGGGTTTTGCTGGTAGAGGATGTAAGGTCCTATATTCATTGCAAGATCTTGGAATTGGGAGATCTAGACCTAGACAATGCCTATAAAGCACTATGTGATGAAGCTAGAAACCTGAAAGAAGAGAACAAGCATCTGGAAGTGAAAGGTCTCACGAATGCATTACACTTTCCCAGGGTTTTTAAAACTGAATGGATACGGATAGTTCTCAGTAGAATGCATAACCAGACATTATGGCTTAATGAGCCAAAACAAGTAACAAAAGATGTTATTCATGTGGTTACTAGATATCCCACAACCGAAAAGCCACAAGCTCAAGCTCACAAGAACCCATCCTTGAAGGAAGTGGAAAAGATAACTAGTACAAAATCAGACAAGATAGGTCTCAAGGTCAGCACTATCACCGATGAGGAACTCAAGTTTGGTTCATGTGTGGTAGGATAAAAACTATTCCAGGTCAGCAGAATGAACAGCATAGCAAGCACTGCTATGAGCACAGCTTACAAGATCATCAAGCTAGGAAAGAAGATGGATCTTGCAGAGATTTTGTTGAATCAACTTGAGGAGAACATGAACACCATAAGATCTTCAAGGACAAACACTTGTAAGTTTGGTTCCCTCATTATGTGCATATTCTTTTACTTTGAAGAATACTTTCCTTCTATAGGCAAAGTAGTATGGGACACAAGAAAACCTGTAACCATATAGATATGTGAGCATATAGAGTCATTAGGAACATATTTTGATGACCTAATGAATGAATATTTCAAAGGTATTAAGGAAAAGATGCAAGCTAGAACAAGGATGCTTGAGAGTTTGATAGAAGAACACAAAGAGGATATATGTTTTATGGTAGTTACTGATTTTACCTATATCAAACTAGTAGTACCTAGGAAATCTTGCCTATCGCCATTAGAATATGAGATCAAAATAGGACAAGCTACTAAGTGAATTAAGGCACTATTGAATGAACCAATGGACAACAAGCAAGAAATATTTGGCACTTATGAAGAAGCCAAACCAAAGATCAAGACAAATCTTGCTGTCAATAAAATTGTAAACAGGAAGAACAAAATGGTTAAAAACTTAACCAAGAAATTTGCAATTACTGAAGAAGGTGAAGAGGAAATAGAAGGAAAGGAGGAACAAACTGAGTGCCAATCACCTATCGGTGAAGATATAGAAAAGAATGACTTAGAGGGTACACAATCAAATTCACCACCTCCTCCTCCACCTAAGAAAGAAAGAACTACAGCCACTTCAAGAACAAGAAGCAAAATTGCAAAGGAAACAACTCCTTCACCACTAAAGAAAGGTAAAGTGAGAACCTACAAGAGAAAACTGGTCTCACCAAAGGAAAAATAGACCAAAATGAGGAAATGGGTTAGAACAAAAGAGGATCTAGATGACTCGGCTATGGATGAAGCTGACATAGACATACAAAAGGAAAAAAGAACCCTTGGTTCCCAAAACCATTGATGAAATATGTAAGAACATTTCAGAATCACCATCTATTTCTTATCCTAACATTAGGAAATGGTTGAAATTTAATCCAGATGATCAAAACAAAATTGAAGAAGCTATAATAGCTAAAATGTGCAAACACCATTATGTTCCACTATAATTCTCAGAATATGATGTTCCCAAGGAACTACCAGGGAGATTGTCTGCAAGATGGACATTTGCACCACATCAAGAAAAAGAGATAAGAGAAAGAGTACTTGTTACTCTTATGCCTTCTGATTCAAAGAAGGAAGAGATAAGTGAAATGATGAAAAAGTATGAAAAGGAGTTCTCACCCAAAATGAGAGCATACAAATTTCTCAATGGGAAGCTAATTGAGCTAGATCAAGACATCATTAAAAAGTGGAGAAAGATACTTAACAAGCCCATTAAGGAAGCTAGCTTAGAGAAGGAACACATCATCATTAAGGATGCAAAAGATGACTCATCAGTGGAATTGGACAAAGAAGAGAGTGAGGAAATCCGCAACCAGAATACTGAAGTTGTAGATGAGGTATGGCCCGACACTACTCTTGACAAAAATTAGAGTGAAGAAAGCCAAATTCCACCAAATCCAATTCATATTGACTTGAGTAATAAAGAAGAAGTCACCAAAGAAGAATTGACAATAAAATGTAACATAACTGAAGATATCAATGATGAAACATGGTTACATAACATCATAAATGACACTACAGGAAAAGACCATGTAGAAGAGGTGCAAAAAGATGAAGATATCAATGTTGCACAGGGTAATACTGATGGACAGGATACACTAACTGATACTGCAGAGGTCAGTATACCGACCAACATGAAAATTTTGATACAAGCTATTGATATTGAATCAAGTTAGGAGAAATCATCTAAGAAAGATGATGATATACCCAAGGACATGGATAATGATGAAAATAAAGATGCAATGGACACTCAAAAAGATACAGATACAGAGCTGAAGGATGCAACCGACACTTAGCAAAAGGTGTTTACTGAAGAAAACAAAGGAGAAGAGACTAAAATAGATGAAACATTGAGAAAGGATGAAGAGAAAGAAAAGAGTGATGAAGTTAAGCAAGATGAGAGCATGAAAGAAAAGGAAGATAAATCTATTGATACACCCAAGGCTGATGAAGAGATGTCTTCACAAAACCAACTAGTGGACTCTGAACAGAAGCAACAAGATGCTTCATCTTCTCGACCGTCACCTACCAAATTGATCCAATCTCAAGGTCTATAAATGGTAGTACACCAATCTTTCTCCTAGACAAAGAAGAAGAAGGTAATGAAGAAAGACATCTTGGTTGTAATACTTGATGAGGTAATTGAAATACCCAAGTGGGATGTATCTACTTTAGATACTGAAGCACTTAAAAATTTTGGAGTGATATGCCAAAGAAAAGCTATACAGGGGAAATTAAAAAAGGCACACAAGGAAGCCCAAGCACTTGATAAAGCAAGTGATATACTACATCAACTTGTTCCTGATACAAAAGTTGAAGATAACATATCAGTCATGGAGAAAATTGCAGTTCTTACCAATGTCATCACCAATCAAAATGTAGATGCAAAGAAGGCAATGGTAGAATAGGCAGACATGAAATATCAACACAAATTGGCTAAAAAGATCAGCCAAGAAGTGGTAGAGAACAAGGTAAAGCTCTCTAAATTAGCAATTCAATTAGAACCTATGATTGTTGAAGTTGTTACCTTAGTTCAGAAATTGTGCACACTGGAAAATTTCACAAAAGAAAATAGTGAAAAGTTGTCCCAACTAGATTCAGATGTGACAGCTAGTGCACTAAGTTTAACCTTTGATGTAAAAACAATAAAGTTGCATCATGATAAGATCACAGAGTTAAATAGATTGAGACAAGAGATATGGGATGTAGAGACACAGTTGAGAAATGAGGTTACCAAGCTACAAGCTCACAGTTTTCCAAACCTCACCACTCTGCAACAACACATAACAGATGCAAGAAATCTGATAGCCACCCTGGAGATATCTGTGGTAGACAAAATATATGACATGCATGTAAGGATATCACTTGAGAACATGGATCTTGAAAATTTGAAGGAGAAATGGGAGAGGATGATGGAGGAAATCAAAGCCTCACACTATCACATTTTTTACAAGTTGTAAGTACCTTTTCCCTCATTATAAAAAAAGGAGGAATGTATAGTACATATGTACAATATACTACTTTAGAAGAAAGTAGATAAGGATATGTATAACGTATGTACAACAAGGATAGATATTTACATAAACTTACACTTACCGACATATGCATAGGGGGAGTCATTTCATGACTAAGGAAGAAGTATACACAAGTGTACATACTAATACATCAAGTATGTTGCACATATCAATTTTTGATACTAATGTCAAAGGGGGAGATTGATGACATTAAGTTTTTCTATTAGTATACTTAAAGTGAAAAAAATGATAAAGGTCATCGGTATAGGCATAATCGACAGATAACAAGCATACCCGATGAGATGACAATGTCTATCGTGAAAATGCTAAGTATAGAATTGTCTGATGAACACTGACAAGAGTTCAACTGATGATAAAGCATAAATGACATCATCGACGCTACAGTTTTATGAACATCGTCGATAGAGCAGAAAAGGAAAGAACCTGACGTATAGTTCAATTAAGGGACATCAACGAAGCAAAAAACTGATAGAGAAAAGAATGAAAGAAAAATGATAGACTGATAGAGTAATTCAAGCATCAGAACCGACAGTCAGTTATAGAACTGCAAAAAGTTGATCTGACTTTCCACGTCAGATAAAACATTGTAATTCTATTTTTAGGGTTTTTTTTTGTTTTAAAACTTTACTTGAGGGTCAAGAAAGCATATTGTAAATGTTTTAAAGCATCCTAACAGATCTAAAACATAAATAACTAAAGATCAAGGTCAAGTTGTAAACCTTGGATCTAGAGTTAATTTGAAAAGTGTGAATCAAGAATAAACCAAGAAACTAGTATAAATAGATATTCAATCATTTGTAATAGAAGACATGAAGTAACTTGGATAAATTATTGTAGCCATGGAGAGCATCTAAGCAACAGAAGAGAATTCATGCAAAGCTCAAAAATAGATCATATTAGTTATCGAGAACACAGACAAGGCTACCGACGAGCAGAGACAACGTATTATTCAAATCACTCAAGGTGATTACATATACATTGTAATCTTTACAGGATCTATTATCAGAAATTAGAGATTTCATATACTATCATATCAACATTTATATTGTAGTTGCATTCTAACAAGTGCATCACATCAGAAATCCTTTTGTAGAATGTGGACTTAACAGTTCTTTGATAAATCTCTTAACAGAGTGCACACTTAATAGTGTTGCTAAAGCTTCAAATGAAGTAGATCCTAATAGGTATCCACTCTAATACTCCTAACAGGGTAGATCATCAGAAGTGATCAAATTGTAAGCCTTAACCGGCTCCCTTCTTATCTGCAGATTTTGAAGTTTTGTGGGTAGACATCCCCACCGTAGTTTTTACTTCCTAACAAGACTTTTCTATGATATCATATCATGTGTTATGTGTTATTTATTTTCATGTATGTTTCTTGAATGTTTACACATGCAAAGAACTTATATTATGATTTCACATACATAAAGAAATATAAACAGACAAATAGGAATATACAAATCTGATGACACAAAGGTTAATGGGCCAACCACTTAAAAAGTTTTAGAGGTATTGATTCACCCCTCCCCTCTCAGTACATCATTCCAATAATTCTAACACTATCTTCATGGGTTGCATTTCTAGATCATACTCTTGGAGGATGGCCATCCATTTCCCCCGATGTTCACCTAGTTCACTCTGCAGCAATAAAGATTTAACAACATGGTCCGGAATGATAGCATGCACTTTGCTCCAGAGAATATAGTGCCAAAATTTCTTCACGGGTCGAACTAGAGAAAAAGACAACTTTTCCAATGGTGATTATCAGACTTTGGAATTCTTGAAGGGGGAGCTCATGAAAGCAATGGTTTGTTCTTCCCCTTCAACTTTCTGGGTTAGGACTATTGTTGTGGAATGCGGTGAAGTGAAGGAGTATATGTAGAATGGGAGGGAATAGTCCAGACTTTCTAGGATAGGTGCCTCCACTATGGCTTGCTTGATCTAAGAAAACACTCACTTCACTTCAGGGATCCACTCAATTTTCATGTCTTCCCTCGTCATGTCATTGAGTGGTTTGACTATCTTGGCGAATCCAGTGATGAACCACCGGACAAAGTTTATCTTTCTGAAGAAAGACCTCATTTCTTTCTTACTGCTAGGCATCTATAAATTCAGCAGTGCTTCAACTCTCTCAAGGTCAATGGATATCCCTTTCTCAGAGACTATATGCCAAAGAAGCTTCCCTTTAGTGACCCCAAATATGCATTTCTTAGGGTTGACAGAAATACCATACCGATGACACCTCTCACAAATTTGGGCGAGGTGGGTGGAGTGATCATGCCTCTCCTGGGAAAAGACTGTCAAATCATCCATGTAGATTATTATGCATTTGTTAACTAGGCCCTCAAACATAATTTCCATATCCTTTTGAAATGTTTCCCCCACATTGATACAGTCGAAGGGCATTCTCTGATATGTGAATGTTCCCCAGTTGGTGGTGAATGTCATTTTATCTCTATCTTCATACTTAACCATAACCTAGTTATACCTGAAGTACCCATCCAAGAAAGACATCATTTGGGATCTGTTAATGATTTGTAGTACCTCATCCAATGAGGGGAGAGGGTGATTGTCCTTCTTGGATGCATTTTTCAAATTGCAAAAATCCACACAGAGGCAGATCTCACCATTCTTCTTTCACACAGGGATGATGTTGGCAACCCAAGTTGTGTGCCAGATAGGAAAGCTAATCTAATTTGATAGTAGTTTTGAACCTCCTGATGAATTAGAGGTTCGATCAGTGTGTTTACCAGCCCCTACTTTTGCCGAAAGGGCTTAGCATCTAGTTTTAGTGGGATAGTGTGAGCCATGATGGATCTATCATAGGTCTTCATATCATCATACTCCCATGCAATTACATCAATGTATTCTCAGAGAACTGCAAGAATCTTCTCCTTCTCCTCTGGGGAGCAGGAGGTACCAATATGCACAAATTTTTCTTCATCGGTTTGGCCGATGTTGATCTTTTCAAAATTTCCTCCCTTAGAGGAGGATGATATCTTATCTTGGTCCCGGGGGTCTGAATCAAAGGTGCGTTCAAGAGCTACCATCCCCTTAGGGATGGTGTTGGTTGGTAGGTCGATAATCCTGTCATCTTCTTCACCCTTCCCAGTATCGTCATGATCTCTTTCTTCCACTATCTGATCCTCAAAGATGCCAACATTGGCCACGAAGGCCAGAATATGTTGGTCATCCTCAAAAACCTAAAAGTGGGTGATATTATCTGGGGACGAGGTGGGGACCATCTCAACAAAAAAATTTTGAAGCTGGGAGCTAGCCATGGGCTCAAGGGTACTGGCAGACACGGCATGGGCATCCAGAACTTAGTTATATTTTTGGGGAATAAGCTCAATGCCAAAAGCATCAAATTCTTTGTTTATGCTCCATGCCCAGTTGTGATATGTGGCTAGCCTTTTGTTGTGACAAGCATATTGGCTCTAGGCCTATTTTAGGATCAACTCTGAATCACCCATCACCCGAAGGTGGGTGATCCCTTTTCCCAATGTGAATAGGAGTCTGAGGACCAAGGCCTCATACTCTATGATGTTATTTGTGCAGTTAAACTGCAGCCTATAATACGCGAGGAAACATTTCCCCTGCGGGTTGATTAGCTCCACTCTGGCCCTGCAGCCTTGTTTAGACCAGGATCCATCAAATTTCAGAGTCCATAGGTCGTTGTTCATTCTCTAGGGCTGGGAAGATGAAGTGGTGTTTGGATTTGTTTTTGGAGGTTTGGGAGATGATTCCTCTTACTTTGATGGCACGTGGGTGAGGTTTTTCTCTGGAGAAGTCTCTAGTTGGGATTCTTGGATGAGCAGCACCTTAGGTGTGCTACCGGATGGATTGTTTGGTCCAGGTGAACCAGCTTTGTATTCTTTATCTCAAAGATCATTGATATGGTGGGTAGAAATGGTG
Organism: Thuja plicata; assembly: GCA_018584345.1. Lineage (NCBI taxonomy): Eukaryota > Viridiplantae > Streptophyta > Pinopsida > Cupressales > Cupressaceae > Thuja > Thuja plicata. The sequence continues at coordinate 1,825,661 of MU225433.1, forward strand.
ATGCAAGGCCCACACTCCAGTTTAGAATATTTCTGGTAATGTACCTAGCACCAATTTTTAGACAAGAGTGTGGCGGGGGTTTCCGTGTTGCCTTATGAGTTTACCTCACCCCTCTATTTCTCATCCAGGTCTTGGATTCTCTAAACAACTATGAGATCCTCCCCAAGGGTGAAATAAAATTTTAGGATCTATAGGGGTCAGTACACCCCAGGGGAAGATTCAAAGAATAGGACTTCATTTACCCTCCTAACTTCTGTGAGGGCCTGCTTCATTTTGGGTTCACTCTCTATCCATATTTGGTTCAACTACCCCTCCCAAGGGAGCCACAAGTGGGAGAAGTCTGTGGAGAAATACTCGTTAAGGGCCTTAGACCAATTCCAACTTAACAACATCCCATAAGTTTTAGGGATGTCCACCACTTGGATGTCTATTATGCTTGATATCTGGGGGTCTTGGATGAGCTGAATCCAAATTTTTTTTAGCTCACCTATCATTTTTACAATCATTTTGTCCAATTGGACTACTGTGCATTTGGATGGAGTGGGAAAGAGTCTGAGCTTTTGGCATATAGATAAGGGCATGACGTTGCCCGAAGCACCGAAATCTACCAAACAGTTGTATAGGTTCTTCCCTTGTATGTTCAAGCCTAGTAGGAAGGGAGGATCCTTTGTGTTACCCCGGAAGATAGTCGAATTAGCATTGTCAAATGTGACAGTCTTTGGTGGATGACTGACAGCTTCCAGGTTTCCCAGGAGCTTCAGAAGGGACTGAAGGCATTATATTTTACCATTAGTATACACAAGGAAAAACATGATCTACACCATCAGTTTACACTACACTAACAGACAGGGTAGAGCACTACCCGATGCCAAGGTTACCCGATACTGCCAAGTTGAAAGCATCCTAACAATCACTATTTAGTGTTACCCGATGACAAAAAGGATAAAAGAACCTGACGAGTAACAAAAATGCAACCCGACAAGACCAAAAAGATAGGAACCCGATAGATGAAGGGAACTCGATGATTAATTCAACAAAGGAATGCCGACAGAATTTTATCTCAACCCGACGACCAAGAACCGACAATCAGTTACATCCCACAAAAAGTGGATCTGACTTTCCACGTTAGATAAATCACTGAAGTTGTATATATAGATTCTTGATTTTTTTTAAAACCATTATGTGCAGGGGAAGCAATGTATTTATTATTGTTTAATTAGTTTTACTAATTTAAAACATGCAAACTAAAGGTCAAGGTCAAGTTGTAAACCTTGGATCTAAGAGTTAACATTGTAATGTGTGATTCTAAGATAGGTCAATTACTTGTATAAATAGATGCTCAATCTATTGTGAGCATGTTGTTGTTCGATGAAGATTGTAGCCACAGAGAGAATCTAAGAACCAAACAAGAGATTTCATGCAGAAGGACAGAAAAAAATCAAATCGGTTTCAAGAACAAGAACACAGGCTACCGATGAGCAAAGAAAGGTATTAATCAGTCACTTAAGGTGATATTATTATTATGAGAGATTTCATAGATCTTTAATCAGTAATTGTAGATTGCATACATTCAGGTCAATCATATGTACTCATTCTAACAAGTGTAGTACACTTAAGAAATCCTTTCAAGAAAGGTGGACTTAACAATCCTATTGTAAATCTCTTAACAGAGTGCACACTTAAATCTATGTTGCTAAGGCTCTTAATAGAGTAGATCTTAATAGGTCTCCAATTTAATACTCCTAACAGGCTAGATCATCAAAAGTGATGAATTGTAAGCTTTACTGGCTCCCTTCCATTCTGTAGATAGTGAAGTTTTATGGGTGTCATCCCCACCGTAGTTTTTACTTCCTAACAGGAGTTTTCTGTGATATCATATATTATGTTATGTGTTTATTACTTTCATGAATGTTTCTATGAATGTTGCAAATAGTTAAAGATTATGAATTAATACTACATGCATAAGAAAGAACAACAGTAATGGTCGATAATACAGTAATGAATGATTACTAATGATGAAAGGTGAAAAGAGTTAAAAGTTTTAGAGGTACTGATTCACCCCTCCCCTCTCAATACTACTTCCCATTAATCTCAACAATTGGTATCAGAGCTAAGTCTCTTTTTGGAAAATCTTAAAGGCTTAAGAGCAATGATCATACAATGGAGAAGTACAAACTTGATAAGAATATTGAGAATAAAAAGCTTGAGATACAGATGTTCTATGAATAGTATAAAGAGGCAAGAATCAAGATGAGAGAGCTGTTGGATGAGAGGAAAGGTATGACAACTCAAAGAAATGAAAAATATTATCAAGAAGAAGAGATTCCAAATTTCTTTGAATCTTCGGGATCAAATGCAAATAATACATCAGATATATTAGAAGAGAACATCATAAATCTAAAGGAGATCAATCAACATCTGATAGAGAAAATAAAGATGTTGCAAATCAGTCCAAGAGTCCCAGATGGTAAGAATGATTGATGTGATGAGTTTTGCTAGACAAGCTAAAATAGAAAGAACACTTGCTATTGATGACAGAAGGAAGATTACAAAGAAGCTATAGGAAAAGGAGTTAGAAATTCAAAGACATGTTGAGCATCACCATGAGATCACAAATCAAATTATTCTAATGAGTCAAGAAGCAAACATAATGAATATAGAACTCATTGAAAGAGTGCAAGTTATCGATGAACTAAGAGAAGAGAATGAAAAACTAAAGCATGAGGTTAGAATTCAGAAATAGCATAATGAAGTTATTAGAAAGGCTGAAGAAAGCAATAAAAGAATGAATTATTTTCTTGAAGGACAATGAAGAGTCAACAACAACAACGGTTTAGGCTTTATCAAAAATGGAGAATCATCAAATCAAGCCAATCCAAAGAATGTCTATGAAAATCCAAGACCAAGAAAGATGACATGTAAACACTGTGGAAGGCAAGGACACACATCAAATGTATGCTGAGGAAAAATGAAAGGTATTCATAAATCTACATCTTTATTCATAGGATTCTATTATAAATGTAACAAGAAAGCACATAAAGCATATGAATGTAAGTCTAAGATGGAACAACCAAAGAAGGAAACCTACATGGACAAATATTGTCCTACATACAGGATGAATGGGCACACAAGTCTTGAATGCTGGAAAAAGAAAAGGCAAGCATGGAAGCCAAAAGGTCAAGAAACTCCCTATCAACCAAAGAGAATTAGTAATCCATATGTATGGGACTACAATACCTGGACAAACTATACCAAAAGGTCTAGAGGCTAGTCAAATCCTGGAATGACATGCTTACATCGTCACAAAGTTGGTCATCTCAAAAAGGATTGCAAAGACTGAATGACAGAGATAAGCACATATCCCAATGGAAACACCATTGAAGATATTCATAGGGATAGAGACAAAATATGGAGAAAAGCTTCAAGCAATGATGAAGCTGGACCAAGCAATGCAAATTGTGACACCCCATCCAATGGATCTGGTGACATCACCACCCCCACTCAAGCTGAACAAGTAAGTATGGAACTGCTCTACACCAAGTCATATTTTGCATCAGTTCCATTATAAAAATTGATAAATAGTCAAAATATGCATAATAAAGATGCATATTATGTTACTTGTTTCAATTCTGAGAAAACAACCCCGTCAGTATACACATACTGAAAATCATCGGTGAACATAAAGGATGAGATGTTTACACTTACCAGAATTTGTTGGTCAACACATAAAATGGTTAAGTTACCAATGTAACCCGACACCCATAGGTAAGGAAGAAAAGTGATAAAGTTTTCATGATAGAATACCGATATCCATTGGTAAAAGAAAATTTGTTAAACAACTATCTTGAGCATCATGTCAACACTGACGATGATTTTGAAAGTCTTCCCAACAAACTCTGTCTTGATGTCCCGATGATTCGTTGAGAATTTATGACAAAGAATTAGGGTAAAAAGTCTATAAATAGTCAACGGGAGAACTTCATTTTACACCCGCGATTTGAAGAGAAAGCAAAGTGAAAAATAGAGCGATTGAAGAGCAGAAAGCCCTAAATTTCAAGAATGACCTAAAACTTGAAAAATGATGACAACCACATCAAGAACCATAAAGATCAAGAGTGATAAGAAGAATGTGGTTAGGTTAATCAAGAATAACACCCGTGTTGAACCCAAATACAAGATATGCCCAGAGATTGCATAGCAACTCGATGAAATCAACGCGTTCTCTAAGATTCCACCTAGGGTTTTGCTTATAGAAGACATTAGGTCTTATATTCACTGCAATATTGCCGAAATAGGAGATCTAGAGATGGATGAAGCTTATAAGAAGCTTTGCGATGTAGAAGGGAACCTAAAAGAAGAGAATAAACACTTATAGGTTAAAGGGATAACTAATGCCCTATATTTCCTGACTGACTTTGAGACTGACTGGATTAGGTTGGTTCTTAGGAGATTGCATGACCAGAAGTTGTGGCTGGATCAACCCAAATAAATCACCAAGGATTTCCTTCACGCTGTCACTGGTTATCCAATAACCATCAATCCTAAGTCTCACAAGCATCCCTCTAGGCCTGAAGTCACAAAGCTCACAAAATTTTAATGGGATAACAGAGGTCTGAAAGTAAACACCATCACTGATGAGGAACTAAGGTTTGGTGCATGTGTGATTGGTTATAAGATATTTCAAGCAAGCAAGTTGAATAGCATATCTATAACATCAGTAAGCATAGATAAAAAGATATTGACAAAGGGAATATAGATGGATCTGTGTGAGATTCTGCTAAATCAACTTAATGATAACATGATCACAATTAGGTCCACAAAGACTAATACATGTAAGTTCGGCTCACTTATCATGTGTATCTTTTCTACTTTCAAGAATACTTTCCTTCAGTAGGAAAAGTGAAATGGAACACTAAAAAACCAGTGACATTATAGATTAGTGAGCTAATTAAGTCACTAGGAGATAATTTTGAATCTATTATGACTGAATACTTCCTTGAATTCAAGGAAAAGATGATGGAAAGAACAAGGATCCCTGAACAACTTGTTGAAAAACATAGGGATGAGATATGTTTTATGGTGGACACAGATTTCACCCACATCAAACTGGTTGTACCAAGGATAGCTTGGTTAGCCCCACTTGATTATGAAATCAACATAGATCAAGCAACCAATTCTATTGATGAATTGATCAATGAGCCTATTGACAAAAAAAAAACAAGGTTTGGAACCTATGAAGAGGCCAGATCAAAGATAAAAAGAGGCCTAGAAATCAAGAAAACTATCAATAAAAAGGATAAGATGGTTAGGAATATCAAACAGATTCTATTGGTTATTGAGGAGGAACAAGAACAACTAGAGGAAACCGGTGAACAGGGCACCATCGGTGAAGGGCATGATGAACACAAATCAGATTTTGAGGAAACTAAATCTGATGCACCTCCACTTCCTATAAAGAAGCAGAGGACAAGGAGTCAAACTGCTAATACCGATACCACACCTCTTAAGAAAGGTAAAGTAATGACCTATAAGAGGAAGTAGCCAAAAAAACAAACCAAGCAGCAAACTATGAAGAAAACACCTACAAAGAGGAGAAAAATAATGGTTAGAACTAAGGATGACATTAAGGATTCTAAAGAAGATGAGCCTGATGTAGGAAACAATAATTTCAGAAATCTAACAATTGATGAGGCTGTTGAATCCATTGCTACACATGGTACAATGACTAATATGAAAATTAGACAATGGGATACACTCCAACTAGAGGAAAAAAATAAGATACAAGAGGCAATAATCAAGTCAATGGTGAAATTTAAATATGTACCAGCTGAATTTGTAAATCAAATACCTAAAGAGCTGGGTAATAGAATATCCCAATAGTGGTCATATGCTCTACACACTAAAAGAGAAGCAAGGGAGAGGGTACTTTTTGCACTTATGCCTCCCAAATCTAAGGTGGAAGAAATCAAATAAATTATGAAGAAGCACTCAAGAAAGTTTGTAGCCAAGATAAGGGCTTACAAAGTGCTTGAAGATAAGTTTATAGAGCTAGACACAATGACCAAAACAAAATGGAGACAACTCCTAGATCTACCAGCAGAGTCAACAAGTCATGAGGAATAGCTACTTCTCACCGACACACCTCATAGAGAGGAGGAGAAAGACAAGGTAATTCCTCAACACATTGCTTTGGACAATGTTGAAGAAATGGTGAAAATTGATTTGGACAAAGTCATGGATGATCTTGACATTCAAGACATCACAAATTATGACTCTAACAAAGATCCATAGAATAAAGATGATTTAATATTCATAACACTCAAGGATCAGGGAAGGCAACAAGAATTTAAGACATCAGAGGATAAAGATATGAATGTTGTTGATGAGACATGGCAGGACACATGAGTCATGGACTTAACATAACTAGACCCTATAGAGAAAGTACAAAAAGATGAGGATGTTACTGCTCAAAAATATTAAACCGAAGAGTAGGACACCACTCTAGATAAAGCCCAAGATAGCACACAAAGAAATATGCCTGTATTAATGAAGGAAATCAATATACTAGAGGGTAATGATGGATCTACTACAGAGGACACAAGCACACCTGAGGACAAGGGTGATGGTGAAGTAAAAGAAACCACAGATAATATAAAGGACACAACTATAGAGAAAGCTGCAACCAACAATCAGAAAGATAAATCTACTGATCAAATATAGAAGAAACACAAAACATAGAAGAGGACAAGCAGAAAGATAAGAGTGAAGAAGAAAAGAAGGGTGAGCTAGAGAATAAAACAAAAGAAAAATCTGCAAAGACACCCAAGGTTGATGGAGAGACTTCTTCACCAAACCAACAGGTGCACTCCAAGAAAAAAACACAAGAAGCATCATCAACAAAGCCTTCACCAAGCACTTCAGAGAGAAAAATGAACTAGCAATGGTATTTCATACATCTGTGTCCCCACAAGTCTCAAAGAAGAAGAAAGGAAAGCATAAGAATCTAGTAACTCTGGATGAAATCATTGAGATTCCATTATGTGATCCCAGGACATTGGATCCAACTAAATTGACCAAGTATGCAAGACTCTGTGAGAGGAAGGCAATGCAAGAAAAACTAAGGAAAGCCATAAAGGAGGCAAAGGTACTAGAAGTAGAAAGAGGTATACTTCAGCAAATAGTACTGGATGTAGATATTGATCAAACAACCCCAATGCTTGATCAACTAGTGGTTCTCACAGAGGCAATCACATCTCAAAACATCAATACTGAGAAGGTCATGGAAGAAAGACTTGAACAGAAGTATGAGTTCAAGCTAGAAGAAAAGATAAGCTAGGAAGTGGCATTGAAAAAGGTAAGCTTTGTGAATTGGTGAGCACAATTGATCCAATCATCTCAGAAGCTATAACTTTGATACAAAAAATTTGTACACTTGATCAACTCACACAGGAGTATACCGACAAGATAGCACAAATAGATGATTATCTTAAGACAAGTGCACAAAGTCTCACAAATAATGAAGAGGCAATAAAATTGTACAATGAGAAACTCAAATAGGCTCAGAAATTGAGACAGGACATACAGATTGCAAAGACAAAGTACAAAGATGAAGTAAATGAGCTTCAAGCTCAACTCTTACCAACACTTTCACTACTGCAACAACATGTGACAGAGGCAAACACACTAATTGTCACCCCAAAAATGTTTGTCATAGACAATATTTATGATATGCGTGCAAGGCTAGAACTAGAGCACATGGCACTAGAATTATTGAAAGAAAAATGGGAGAAATTTCTCAAAGATATTAAGACAACCCATTCCCATATTCTTGACACATTGTAAGTTACATATTTTTGTCACAATTTTTGGCATCTTATAAGTTGTACATTTTTGTCATGAGTATAAAATAAAGGGGGAAATGATATGTATAGTTCAGTTAGTATAAAGGGAGAAGTGATATGTACAGTCACAATAAAAGTACTTCATGTCTTCTATTACAAATGATTGAACATATATTTATACTAGTTTCTTGGTCTATTCTTGATTCATGCTTTTCAAATTATTTCTAGATCCAAGGTTTACAACTTGACCTTGATCTTTAGTTAGTTATGTTTTAGATCCGTTAGGATGCTTTAAAAAATTTAGAATATTCTTGCTTGACCCTCAAGTAAAGTTTTAAAATAAATAAAAATTCTAAAAATATAATTACAATATTTTATCTAACGTGGAAAGTCAGATCCACTTTTTGCGGGTTCTATAACTGACTGTCAGTTCTGATGGTCGGGCTGCTCTATCAGTCTGTTAGTTTTATTTCATTCTTTTCTCTATCGGTTTTCTACTTTATTGGTGTCCCTTGATTGAACTATACATTGGGTTCCTGCCTTTTTTTCTCTATCGGTGATGTTCATAAAACTATACCATTGGTGATGTCCTTTATGCTTTGTCATCGGTTGAACTCTTGTCAGTATTCATTGGCCAATTCTATAGTTAGCATTTTCATGATAGACATTGTCATCTCGTTGGGTATGCTTGTTGTCCGTCGGTTATGCCTATGCTGATACCTTTATCATATTTTTCACTTTAAGTATACTAATGGCAAAACTTAATGTCATCAGATAGTTCGAGGCCAGGGACTATGCAGAGCCATGGCAGAAGAAACTCCAAACATTGAATGCCAAACCTATACAGTGGAGTCCATCACCCAAGACCCATGGTATACTGATCTGGTGTACCTATTTCTCAACAACACATGCTCAGAGGGGCTTCCCCCAAAAAAATGTCACGCTCTACGGTTGAAAAGTGCACATTTCATGATAAAAAATAGAATGATTTTTCGCAGGAATTATGAGTGGATTTACCTCCGGTGCATAGATAGGGACCGAGATGGTAAAATGATTGAAGAATTTCATGGGTAGTTTGGAACCAAGCATGGCTCATCTAATGCCACTACCCACCAGATTCTCTAGGCTGAATACTATAGGCCCTTCATCTTTAAAGATGTCTACACTCACGTGAGGAAGTGCCACACTTGCCAAACAGCAGCCCATCATGAGTGGAACCCGGCCATGCCTTTGCAACCAGTCTTTGAATTTCAACCTTTCACCTAATGGGTGTTCAATTTTATCAGGGAAATCAACCCCAACTCATTTTCCAACCACCGGTATATTCTAATTTCTACCAATTACTACACCCGGTGGTCTGAAGCAATTCCATGCAAAAAAAACATGGCAGATGTAGTTATCAAATTCTTGGAAGAAAACATAGTCACTAGATTCAGAATGCCTTTTGCTATAGTGTGTGAAAATGGTCCGGTGTTTTCTTCAGTACAATTACTTGAATGGACCTATGAGAGGAAGATCACCTTGAAGTTCTCTAGCAACTACTACCCCTAGGGTAATGGTGTGGCTGAATCCACTAATAAAAGTCTGTTGGAGGTGATCAAACATCTGTTAGAACAAAACCCCCAAGAACGACACCAAAATCTTAGATTCACCCTCTAGGCAGATCATATCATAATAAAGGCAGCCTTGGGGACTTCCCCATTTCACCTAGTTTACGACCAAAATCCTGTGTTCCCTATCAACTTACAAATCCTGGTCTTATAGTTTATGCAGGAATTTAACAACCGGGACAACATTGTGGAGGTTCAGCTCCTGAACCTGGTGAGAAACAAGGAACAAAGAGACACGGCTCTAGAATATTTCATGCATCACCAATTGGTCATTAAATGATGGTTTGATCGGAGAGCCCAGTATAAGGCCTTTTAGATTTTGGACCTAGTCCTTCTGTGGGACAAGGCTTGGGAAAAGAAAGGAAAGCACACCAAGTTTCTAAGGCTCTGGCTTGGGCCATATCTGATTTCTAAGATTTGTGGGGCTAATACTTATCACCTTAGTACTATGACTAGAGAAGTCATCCCATTGCTTGTCAATGGACAATTTCTCAAGAACTATTTTGAATGAGGCGGGTGGTAAGCTTTCCCAAAGTTGTATTATATGTAAAGTTGTTCCTGCTTGTAAATATTCTTTCCCCGGTGCTCCTTGGGAGTGCCTTGTCCTTGTAAATAGTTGTCGGCCGTCCTCCGAGACCGACCCTTTCCTAGTTTTCTTTTTTTTTTTTCTTTCTTTTGTTTTGCATTTATTTTATGGGTTTCTGACGTGTTGTGTCTTCTTTTAGACAGGTGTTCTTTGTATGACATCTAGTCCCTAGAATGGTACCTTATGCATTTTGATTAGTCCATAATCTATTGTTAGCATGCTGGAATTTTTCTGCACTTTGAAGTTATTTTTGTGCGTATGGTAAAAGGTTATGGGTAATCTTCATCAGATTCATATCTTGATAGTCTTGACATTAGTTAAAAAAAAATCTAAGAAGAAAGTAAACGCATGGTCCTTGAGGGAAGATTGGTTGCACTAGTTATTGGCCAAGTCTGAAAATCATAAAAATATCCCGGGTCCAGAATGTTCTCTCCTAGTCAGCAATTTAAAATGGGTGGCAAGGTGAAAGAAGTACTGCCTTCCCATCTTCAAAAGAAAAAGAAAAAAGAACTGAAGAATAGAGAATTCTGGGATTCGGGGGATCATGCAAGATGTGATGATTTTGGTTTAATGTATTTAGTGCCTCCTCTCTGCTTCTCCTGAAAATCATCATCTTGATTTTCTTTCAAATCACACACTTCACAACTGACGAAAGATCAAAATATTGAATCACTGATGAGCCAAATTTTCTTAGACACCTCGCGCCTTGAAACCAAAATTCTCTAGGTAAAGGTGAGTTCCGATTTTGCTAACCAGAGATTCTAAAGTTCTCAAATGCGCTAAGTCATTCATCCCAGTGAGTCTCCAATTGTTATGCCCTGCATACCCGTCCCTACATTTTGTAGGCAAAATGTTGGGTCCCCCTTTTTTGCTTTTGTTCTCCCTTGGTTTCTTTTTGTTTTCTTTTATTTTCCTTGGCCTTTATCTCCACGGGGCCAGTGTTGTGTTCTCTTTTGGTCTTCCTTTCTTTAGGGCCTAGTCCCAGAGTGTTTTCCTTCTTTTTTCCAGCCAGATTCTGAACTTTGAGATTCTCTATCACCATTTCCTCTTTTGCTAGAGGGTGCGGTTGCATCAAATCCCTAGACCCAGAGTTTGGAGGTTTGCCTTTTTTTTAGGATTTGCGAAAGGAAAGAGTAGGATATGTTTTTACCCTAAGGGTATAAATAGGTTTCACTAGTCATTGTTACATTTACCACAAAAAATATTACCCAAAGTGATTCAAGGCAATTAAGGAAATTTAATAGTGATTAAGTGAAAATTGCTCCTAGTGCTTAACAGTGCTTAAACAGTGATTATCAGTTGTGCGTTCATGGTCATTTGAGGCTGGTCAGTTGTAGAGAACCTCCCATGCTCGTTCTTCTGTGTTCTTCATGTTTTAAGGTAGGCCCTCCTGTTTCCTCCTTTGTGCTTTTTGGTCTGTCTTGGTTCTTGTTGCACTTTGTTTTTGTTTCTGGTTTTTCATTTTGTTCTTGTTGTCACCTCTCGTTGGTGGGACAAATCTGCTAGAGGGTTGTTTACCCTCTACACAGATGTAAAATTAGTGTAACGATTGTATATATCCTATAAATTTTGTAGTTTGTCTTAAATGGTTGTATATAGGTTTGGTTTGGGTCAACCTGCGAGTTGCACCTCGACCCTCATTGTGCTTCGGCCCTCTGTGTAGGTGCTTGTATATTTTTGTATATCCTTCCTTCTCATGGTGAGCTCATCATGCTCCACATGTGAAAACCCAAGTTTGGAGCTTGCCCACATGATGTCCACCTGATTCAAACCTGACACCTCGCATGTTTGAGCCATGGTGGTTTTCTCTCTCCTTTGTCATTTCTATCTTAATGGTAGGTTTAATTCTCCCAAATGTGAGCATTCAAAACTGACCCAAGTGGCATTCATTCCCTCATGTGTTCAGATAGTTGTCATCGATATTTCCATTACTCCCTTTATGGCGTAACCACATGACGCCCCCAGGTTAGCCTACTATGACTAATTTCCAGTCATGTCAATAACGGTTATTTTTTTGGACTCTGGGTCCCAAGTTCCCCTTGAACCTTCATTTCATTCATCGCATGAGCCAGAATCCCCAGAACCCCTGGGCATAGATCAAATTCTTAAGTTATTCCGTTATATATATATATTCAGGGTTTGATGCAAACTAACACCATTTTCAGGAAATATGTGAGGCGGTGATGAAATCTCTTGGATCCAAAATTCATTTATGTTGCATATATACTGACGGTCTTCTAGTCTTGTAGGTTTCCAAAATCCACTTATCAATCATGTTTGAAGCATCAGCATCTTCTCCAGCCAGGAGCCCGGAACTCCCTACTACTACTTCAACAAGGGCCGCTGTCAGGACAAAGGCCAACAAGGCGTTAGAAAAACTCCCACTATCAATGAAATATCTAAAGGGAGAAGCTATTATGGGATCAAAGGTTGATTCCAAGCTTCAACTGGTCACTGACACAAGTGTTAGAGTATGAGCAGAAATACAGGCCCTGGTAAAAATAATGTTCATACAATGCAAGGCCAGAGATCTGATGGCACTCAATGTGGCTGCCTCTAGAATCCTTAAGGCTTCCTGCTTCCCCTACTTAGTGTAGGCCCTTGAGCTTATTCTCACACTGGAAAAACACTACAACACATCCATCCAGGATGTCATGCTTACCGCTCCTATTCTGTCAGGCTATGCAATGCCCATGGTGTCTCTAGATGCCGCAATATTTTCCTCGGGACTAGGGATCCCCCAGTTTGCCAACACCGTAGTTATCACCTAGACACTAGAACTGAATGAATTTGAGAAGCTCACACAAGCGGCCCGACAATACCTCAACACCAACTGGCTTAAGACTCCCAGAAAGAATTACAAAAGATGAAGTTGGAAATCCCCTAGACATAATTCAAAGAGAGTATACAAATGGGGATCATCGCACTATGTAGGTTCTTTGGGGAGCTCCATGCCTGAGAATTCTCAGCATGGATGTATTACTTCTTGTTTGGCATCGCCTCCAGCAGGCAAACTTTTGATTGGGCAACAATCATCGCCAATCAAGTAGATGCCCAGCTCATCAGGGTCACCCGATCGTCCAAGTTTTACATGACTTCTTATGTCTTATGGGCACCGGTGCAGAAATGCCCCATCACCAGGGAATTACTCACTGTCGGCGAGCTCGAGACTGGCAAGGGCCAGAATGCTCCATGGGACTATTTCCCACAGATATAATGGGAAGCCAGTTTTCCCAGTTTTTGTAGAGTAAATGATGCCTTCGTTTACTATAATATTATTACACCCACTCGGGATGCTAGATACCATCTTTCAAAAGAAGCAATGATATTGTTTAGCAATTATGGCCATTACTATATTCAGTTTAAGCAACACTCTTACATTTGGGTGACCAGCTTCTCTGAAAAACCCTACCTATTGCCCAAACATTGTGGGGATAGGATAATTCTTTTGGAATACTGCAGACAGATTCTGGAGCTGCATGCCTTCTTTGCATTGAAGAAGGTCACCAACATTCTATTCCCAATAACCTACAGGAACTATACTTGCAGCCTCACAATCACAAAAGAGGCCGACAGTGAATTGAAGTGTCTGGGGCTGACAGAGTTTTACTTAGACTATAAGAATTTTGACCTGCTGGATAAGATAGCATCAGCACTGTCCCGGGTGTTAGATGCCACCCAGCCCCACATTGAATTTTTTTGGGCAGACTACCAAGACAACTTTGAAGTCCAGAATAGACATTTCTTCAGGATGATGCAAGACATGATGAAGCACCTCAAGCTTTGAAATTTTCCTAAGGACTTTTCAGAGACCGAGTCTATAGAAGACCCATAGTACAAGGCACATGGAGTAGATAAAATGGCTCTCCCTCCAGTGGACTGGGACACTCTGAAGGCCGAACAATTGAAGACATCACCCACGATGTAATTGAACACAGTCATGCGTATTTTCAGAAGGTATGTCTGAAAAGTACTCGAAGAGTTGGCCCATCTTTGCAGGGATCCAATTTTGGGGTCAGAACCTCTGTGTAGGGCGAGGCTAGGGGAAAAAGAAAAGTTGGGACCCCGCCCCAGGTCTCATCCATAGTTCCTATTGCAGAACAATTACAGCTTCAACTGACAACATTAGACCACATGAAGGAATCCATAAGCACCTGGCTAGGCATCCCAATTATTATAGTGTAACTTTCCCTCCCTTCCAGCTCCCCTTCACATGCAGAACTAATGGTTCGGGTAACATGGACAGGAGCGGAGGAGGAGCATGCAGCTATTTTGGATGTCAGGCCCCCATTGGTGACAAGGAGGAAGAAGAAGAAAAATGTTCCTCAACCAAAGGTGGAAGCAGACCTTGGGATGCCCAACATCCCAGACATTCAGGTAATCCTAGACTCCCCTGAACTGGAAAATCAACCAGAGAATCCCCCAGAGAACTCCCCTTCGCATGATGATTTTGATGACATATTTGGGATGGATGAGCTTGTAAATTTACAAGGGGATATAAGGAAGGTGGTCGAGGAGATCGCCACCCAAGAAGAGGAAAGAGCCCCCACTTATGGGGAGATTCTAGAAAAGGAATTTTCCACAAAGAAGAAAGTCTGGGCAGAAAAGGAAAAGGAATTAGAATAGGTGGACATCCCAGATGTCCAGGAAATCCTAGTCTTGGAGACCGATACAGAGAAGAGGCAAGTAAAAAATGAGCATACAGCTTTGGCTAGGGGAACTGGACCTATGGGAACAATCGTAACCTCAGCTGCCATGCTCTAGATGCCTCTACCCACCTAGGGCAGTACAACATTCGGTTAGGTGATCCTGGTAATATTACAAGTAGATTTATTTCAGACACCTTCGCCACCTCTAGAGGATAAGCCAATGGAGGAGGATGTCTCGGGAGATGATGCTAGAGAAGAAGAGAAGTAGAAGTAGAAGGAGGGAGAGAACCCCAAAGATATTAATGTTTATTCTACCGATGTTGCCAAGGACAGGAGCACCAAAACAAAGAATATTGATGCCATAAAGGTGGACAGTGTAGATAATCCCAGGAACCAAGAAAAAGAGTTTGGAAAGACTTTGAATACTAGGGATGAACAAAAGAACCCCAAAGAGGATACACAGGATCAGGCCTTAGCAAAAAGACAACCCCCACCACCATAATGGTTGGTGGAATCTAAGAAGAGAAAGGCCCCAATGGCGGTAAAAGTCCATCTCTCCCTAGCTGAGATGATGGCACAGACACAAGGTGCTCCCAAGCCAAAGAAGGCCCAGATACTCCACTCTATTCAGATTGGTCTGGGTGGAGATACAGTCTCGGTCATTGTGAATCCTCCCCTAGATAAAGAGGAAGCAGTGGTAAGTGCTATAGAATACACTGTTATGGAGGTACCTCTAGGGAAGAGGGATAATCAGGGTGAGTTGGACCTGCTCAAAGAAGCTAGCTGGGTGATTGAAGCCTGCTATGATAAATAGACCCAAAGACTAAAAGAGGAAAAAGAAAATAGTGCAAATCTCCTTGGGCTTTTGACAGAGTTGGCACAACCGATAACCGCCATCCCTTCGGAAGCTTCTACATCCAGAGCATCGCTTCGACAGGGTGACATGGACCCACTGAGAAATATGAAAAGGAAGGTGCAGGCAATCGATGAATGGGTGGCCAAACAGGTAGGAAATGTCTGGCATTTCCTAATGGCAACACTCCCAAACCTATACATGGCAGATACCATTTTGCATTGAGTCAAAAACACCATTTCTCTATGGGAGGGAGAAACCGATCAATACAAGGTATGGATGAGTGAGTTGGGAGAACTCATGGGTCTCAGAGAGGAAGCTGTCACAGAGACTGGAATTTTGGGGGAGGAGTCCTTCAATTTTATCCCAGTCCAGCACTCCAGACTTGATCTCAAATTAGAGATAAGAAAGCAACTGGTAGGGGCCCTGAGGGACAAAGTTTCAAAAGTTGAATATTCTTTAAATTTATACAAGGCATTTTTTACAAGGGTTTCAGGAGTCGATCCCTTCAGTATGGATACATGTACTCTAGAGGAATATGTTGTAGGGAAATTTGATGAGCTAATGGGGTCTCGATATCAGTCTCCAAAAGGAATGGACAAAGCAAAAATGTCATGCATATCCCGCATGATGCTCTGGGCCCATGATGCAGCAAAGATGGCCACAAATTTCAAAGGAAACACCCCAGATCTGGGTGAACAAATGGAGATAGCCAAGTACCACCAGGCCAGCATCAAAGACATTGATGATGATGGAGTTTCCTAGATCTTGGAAGCATTTAAGGCATACAAGGAATAGTAAAGTTCTCTAAACTTCGGATATTTTCACCAGTAGAGTGCATTTTTGAACATTCATTATTGTTTGAGCGTAAGATCCCAAACTCTAGAATTCTAGATCCAAAGGTTTTGTATTCTTTTAATGACCCATTTCCAGGTTCTCTGGAGGCAACCATTCATTATCAAGCAGTTAATAAGGAGGGTCAGAAAGTAGGTGATCCTGATAAGGCATGTCAGACGGAGGGATGTCCCTGACAGGTGATTTTCCCAAGGTGCCGCTCTAGCATTAAATACCTGGTGCATTAAGGACAGTGAGTTGCATTTTGCATTGATGAGGCATGTAGCCTCAAACTCTGGAAGATCAGATTTCTTCTATTCTTACTCTAACACTCTTCTCAATGCCAATTCTTCCAACCTCTTTTCTTGTCTTCTTCCTATGTCTTTTCAGGCCTCTGCTCTTTTTGAGGTGATTGTAAGTGGTGTAGGTAGTACCGACCACTGGATATTGTATTTTAATGTTGATTATGCAGGTAGATTAGGTCATTTTTAGGGAAAAATATGTGTATAAATAAGAAGTTTGACCTCATTTCAAGGGTCGGCAAAATTGAAGATTTTGCAGTCCAATACTTTTAGCATTTCATTTCTAGTTGTTGTAGGAGCTCAACGCTCAGTAGTTCTTAGTAGTTAGATGCTCCCTTGGAGCCATGGATGTATACACCAGCGATGCTGGAACACTCTATTAATGAAGAAGGAAGAACAATTTCTGGCAATGATGTTGTGGATGTTCTAATCTCTGAGTTAGCAATACTCTTTTGTGTTGTATGTTTCTAATGTCCTTCGCTCTAATGTTTTAGTTAGATTAATGATCTCATTTCACCTTGATAATGAATATGTATGAACTATTGGTTCTGTATGCATTCAATATTTAGTGTAGTTCATTAGAGTATTGTTGATGTTAGAAATATGTTGCATGACTATAAGTAGAGGTAAAAAACTCTTAACTCTGGCCTATCTTTTGTTGTTTATTTCATAAACATAGCATTCTTGTAGGAAACTTCGACCCATCACCAAAATCCTTAGAGAAGATGAGTCAAAACCAGCTATCCCCCTGAATAAAATAGTCACTTGCCCAACTTATCTCCCCACACCGTCGAGACCTGACACTCAAGTGCTTGAAGGCCCAAAGAATTTATTCTCTGGACAACCTTTATAGGCAAAGTTGGCTGGTACCCCGGTACCCGGTGACAACTTATCATCTGTTGATGAGACCGGTCACAAAGTCGTGTCAACAGGCAGTATTAGGAACAATCTCGTGGAAAACTTCCTTCACATATTCTAGTATCTCTACATTATTCTTCTTTTCTAGTAATTTCCCATGCGTAGCCTTTTGAGCTACTAACTCATCATATAGAGCCAATTCTTTAGGCTTCATTTTGTTAGGATCAGCCTTTGGTATGACAATAGGCTTGCTCAAATCAATGATTTTCTTTCTCTTCTTGGTCTTCTTCTTCTTAATAAACTTGCTCTCTCTAGTAGAAAATTTAGAATGTGATGCCTTAGTTGCATCTGGTGACTTGGTATGTGTACCAACTATTCTTTCTTCTGCCTTGACTTCTTCTTGTTGTTTCTCTCCTTTATCTCCATCCTTCTATTTCTCTTCATTCTTCTTCTCAAGATTTGATTCTTGCGGCATTTTTCTTTGAGTGTCTTATACATTCTAAGCTTTGGTTGGGTCGATAGGAGGCTCCGCATGTTGTTGTCCATCAGTGTCGGTTAATGGGAGAACCGACATGGTGTCTTTATCTATATTTGCCTTGGTATTCTTATGTTCATCAATATTTTACTTATCAGTGTCCATAGGTGGCTCAGTTTCTATGGTTTGTGTATCTAGTATAGCTTCAGTAGTAATATTTTGAACATTAGGGTAACCATGCAGTTGTATTAATATTGGATCTTTACTTTGTAATGGTGCATCATCAACATCCATGCACTCGGTTTCATTTACTTGTACATTAAGTACATCTTCATCTTTTGACATCTGCCTTGCTGGATCTTCCTCCTCGGGTATATCTTCAATAAGAATTTTTGTAGTATCAGTAGTAAGATTGATAGGATCTATTTCACTTGTGCTTTCTTTTACCTTGTCAAAAATGGTTTCACCTTGATTCTTCTCTGCTTCCTGATACTCGGTATCATCCAGGTGAAATATATCTTTCCATTTTGCATATGTTTCTTTTGCAACTGATTCAAGTTCTCCAATCATTATTCTTAGGGCTCTTCCCTTAACTAGAAATTTCTTTGCATGCTTCTTTAATGCTTCATCTATCTTGATATTTGAAAGGTTAGGAACAGTGATCACCAATGACCTTTCTCTCATTTGCTTCTATCCATTGATTGCATACTTCCATCATTCATCAATTCTTTTGTAAAGTTCTTCATGTAACTTGTCTGCAACCTCCATAGGTGTTAGCCTAAAATGGTGTAATGTGACAAATATTGCATCCTCAGTCTTCTTTTTGTCATCTTCACTTCTTTTCTCATATTTCAATTGTCTTATACCTACCAAACTTCCAGAGTTCTTCAATGCTTCGAGTGCATCCTCAAAACTCTTTGAAAATGTTAGTTACAAATGAATAAAAAACTGACATATTTATAGCTTTTCCACGAATAGGATTTCCAAAGGCTCTATTAATGTGCATTAAATGTGCTTGTCGAGTCTCTTTTTACCTGTATTCTAACTGCATAGTTACTTTGTTTGATCAAGTAACAAAATAACCATACATTACAACATTCAAACAAGATTTCACAACTTATCCAAATGCATCTTGATATGCTAATATGTTTCTTAACTCTAATGCTTAGGAAATGAAGTACGATTTATTATAAGCATGCATTTCCTACATACCTCTCACCATTTAGGTGGAGCTTAGTGCACCTGACTTGGTAGAGATAGTGTTGTCTATGGTTTTGAATGATGTTCCATCTTCTCAAGTCTTTCTCCTCCAAGTTTTGTTCATTTGTTCTCTAATTTATTCAATAGTAAGTGGTGCTTTCTTTGTAGATTCATCTTTGGTTGATGCCTCTCCTCAGTATCTGCAAATCCTTGCTAGGTGTCCTACCTTATGATAGTAATGACATTCCATGCCTGGGTTTCTCCATGATATTTTGTTATTCCTTTTGTGCATCATCATGCAATTTGCAGCAATGTGTTTGTACCTTCCACATGACAAACATGATATCCTTGTATTATAGCCTCATTGTACAGATGTGCTAGCTTGGTTAGTATTTTCATTCATTTGGTTAGGCATCCACTTATCATTTATTTTCCTTTCTCTACATTCTTTATTCTTGTGACCATACTTGTTACAATTCTTGCAGTAACCATCAAACTTAGGTTTCCTTGTGTTGTTAGTAAGGTTGGTTCTGCATTCAAACGCTTGATCTCCATACCTATTACATCTAAAGAAATAACCATCAAATTTAGGTGTACTCGGTACTTTACCTCTTCTACTTCTGCAAACATTAGGTGTGTATCCAAGATTCCCACAATAATTACAATTTGGCTTCTTTGGTTTTGGTGGGGGTACAGTACCTTGATCTTTTGGTGGATTAGATGATTATCCTTTCTCTATAGTGTTGTTCTCATTGTATCCAATTCATGTTCTATCACTTTGCTGCTTCTAATTTTTAAATTGCTTGTACAATGACTTCAGTGCTTCTTAATTTCTTTTCAGTACTTCATTTGCATTTTTCTCAACTTCCAGTCTTTTCTCCAATCTCTCAATTTCAGATTTCAGTGCTTGGTTCTCAAATTCCTTTTTTGTACAATGTTGATTTTCAACAATAATTTGGTCATTCATATCATAGTGAACCTGGGTTATTCCTATGATTTCATTATCTTTCTAGTTAACCTTATTTCAACTTTTTTTTTGTCATCTTCAGCCATTTTATTTTCATCTTCTGCAGATCTTTTACCTTCAATTAATTCAGCCATCCTCATGTTTTTTATTTCAATATCTTTCTTCATTAAGTCCAATTGCTCGCTAAGTGAATCATTCTTTTCAAGTAGCTCTCTTATAGCTATTTCAGATTCATCAGTCAAGCTTCCTTCAGATGTTATCTCAAGTGTATCTACATGATCTTGTGTAACCTTCAATTCATCATATAGTTTTTTTCTTATCCTCGGAGACTTTTCAAGTTTCTTTCTCAAATCAGTGATCAACTCTTGTGCACTCTCCAACTCAAATTCAAGCTCATCAATTCTTTTAGATTGCCTATAAATTTCTATGACTATGATCTTTAACTCTTAGTTGGTCAAAGCTTTAACTCAAGAGTACAAGCTCCGATACCAATTGTTGGAATAACCTATGGAAAGTTGGGACTAAGAGGGGAGGGATGAATCAATACCACTAAAACTTTATATCTATTATTAATGATCAACCATATACTGTTGCATACTGATTACCAAGTTTATAACTTGAAATTAAAGTAATGTAATGCTTATCAAACCATAACATCAAAACATAAACAATAGAACTCATAACACCATGATTTTGGTAACGCAGAAATCCTTGGTTAGAGGACAAAATAGTGGTGGGGATGACATGCACAACCTTCACTAATTGCAGTATAAAGGGTGCTCGGTTAGAGCTTACAAAGTTTAGCTATTTTGATAGCTTACCCGGTTAAGAGTATAAAAAAATTGTTAGGTCTACCTGGTTAAAGGATTTTTACAATCTCTACACTTAGAGATGTACCCTGTTAAAGGATTTACAAAATATAAGACCGGTTAAGATCTACCCAGTATTGGGATTTAAAGCTCTCAATACAACAGTATCAATAACTCAACAATGTCTACTATATTGCATCAAATACAAATGTTGATCAAACTCTATGTGCTCTAAAGTGTGTTATCTTAAACTCAAACTTGTAACACTGCTCTGCTCTATTGTAGCTGAATCTATGCTCAGTGTTCTCTGCTCTACTCTTGTTCTTCAATAGATCCTTCAACTTTTTCAATAACAATTACATTTAGCTTCTCTCTTTCATCATATTTTAACTCTCTGGTTCATCCAATAAATAGATGATTTTATGCCTCTTAATCTTATGTGTTAGGTACGCTGTGAATTATTCTGGACCATTAGATCTTCTTTTTTGCTCGGTGACTATGTCACTTTTACCTCGATACTTGTTTTTCTTCTTGGAAATAACAAAATTTCTTTTGTCATTTAATCTTCTCCTTAGATCTTCAATCTGAATGATCTCAATCATTGGTCTTGTAACGAGCTATTCTACGTGCTTGTAGACTCTTAATTAATGCTTTGACAATCTATTAAATGTGATCTTATCATGTTTTGAATCAACTATCTAACTCGGTTGAGTAGCTCCTCTCACTTGGTTAAATGAAATTTAGTACTCAATGACTATCAACTCGGTGTACTACACATGGGTTCGGTGTAGTGTGTTGCTCAGTAACTGTAGTCGCTTAGTATAGTGACTTTAACTCTTTGTGCTTTTACCAACTGTGCTTACAAGTGTGACCTCACCGACTGACTCGATGTGAATTACGACCTAGTCAATTACTTGACTAATTCCATTCACCAATTGATTCTTCTGACTCCATGACTTTGAATTAAACTAATGACAAAAAAATATCTTGCAGAGATAACACCTTGGGTCGTTGATCAATGCTCATCAAATGGTCATTGGTAGTCACTATCATGTGTTGCAGGTCCCATTAACTTTTGGCTTGTCAGTAGTACTAGTAGTCACCTCACATGTCATCATCAAATGACACCGGTTGTGTGATTGGACACGTGTCATGATTCCATAATAAGTTTGCAAAAATGGGGTTTCCTTTCCCTTTCGAGCTGAAATACACCGTATGTCACTGATCTGTGCTAATCCAACGGTCGTCGGAAGTCACTATCAGGTGTCGCGGGTCCTATTAAATTTTGGCTTGTCAGTAGTACTAGTAGTCACCTAGTCACCTCATATGTCATCATTGAATAACATCGATTGTGTGAGTGGACACATGTCATGAGTCCATAATAGGTTTGCACAAATGGGGTTTCCTTTCCCATTTGGCCCAAAATACATCGTACGTCATTGATATGTGCTCATCCAACGGTCATTGGCAATCACTGTCAGGTGTCACAGGTCCCATTCACTTTTGTCTTGTTATTGGTTTATTCTGGGTTTTATTTCCCCTTTGGCCAGAAATACACCATATGCCAAAAATTTATTAAATTAAATATTAAAACTATTTTAAATGTTAAAAATAACAACTTGCTTTGTCTCTAGACTGATAAAGAAACCTAATCATTTTAAAAATTAAAAATTAAAAATGGAAATACCATCGCTTCCTTATTTCTATTGAAGCATACTTAAATGTCTAATTATTAATACAAAATAAAGCATAAAAGCAACTAATTAAAATATTGCAACCACAGATAAATGTCTAATTATTAATACCCATAAAATGCAAACTGATAAATGTCTAATTATTAATACCCATAAAATGAAAAATTGATAATAAAATTTTTTATGCTAATTTTAGACTTTAGTTTTACTGTAAAGAATAACTGAATACTTTAAACTTTTACAATTCCCCAGTCGCACACATGACAAATGGAAAAGTTAAGTTATTAATATTAAATAAATCACACATATACATTAAACATTTGTTTGGTTCATATGATATCACACATCGATATGACATATAATTTATCAATATATTACTATTAGTATTTAGATTTCTTTACAAAATTATAATTAAACAAAATTACACAGACAATCTTTTATCACACACACACTGATACGTGTCTCATTTCCGGAGGAAGATAGAAAAATTACAATAATTATGCATTTATACATTTAAACAAAATTACACAAACAATCTATTATAATTCAATAAGAGTAAACCAAATTTTTAACATTCATTAAGAGTAAACTGGAAAGCTAAAATGAATGTTAATTGGTCAAAGTTGAAGAGAAAATGTTTTATTAATTATTTTGAAAATTTACACTAATATACTATATAATTATAGAGTCTAGACTATAGTCGCATCCCTGGGGCTTGACCCCTACAAAATGGTGTAAATCACTGAATCATAAGTATCCCTAAAAAAGTTAAAAAATTTACATCACCAATATACTATATAGTCGCACCCCTCCAAAATGAGGTGAATAGGCAGTATCCCAAAAAGATAGTTACAAAATTTGTTGCCACATGGGCACTGGTTGATCATATAACCAAAAAAAAACACAACGAACTGAGGAAACCCTCTGTTTCAATAACAGTAACACTAAGGGTCTTCCTCTCCATCCCCGTCTGAGAAGAATCATTTGGAGAGGATAATCTTTGAGAATTCATCGAGCCAGGTGTAGTCCGTCTCCACCATGTTGTCGAGGTCAAACCACTTCCACAGGAAGTCCCTCCCCAGTCACACCCACTTTCAATGTCACGTCAACTGCCTTTCATTAATGTTTAGTACAAAGGGTTTCCTTTCCACATTGTTGCCTCGCTGGATAAGCTTTTCAATTTCATCATCCCAAGGGATCCCCAACCCTGGTTGTACAAAGACAATGACTTGGACTTCATCCACCAACAATTGTTCCTTGAAAACATTCTTCAGGAGCATAAGTATTTATACCTTCTCTCCTCTGAGGTCAAGAAGAGATGCGAGGAAGTGGGATGCAATGTTCGTACTGACGTGGTATCTCTTCTCATTGCAAAGGAACTCATGGTTGAGAACCATCAACACAACATTGTTTATGAAGCACCGACTTCCTTGCAAACAGAAGTGATAACTTCATCTGGTATCATGCCCAAAAAGGTCTTCTTCTCATCAGTGGATGTGGTTCTCAACCTAATTGGTTTTTCCATCTCTACTTGCAGAGCTTGGGTACCCTCAACTAAAAACCTAAATCTTCAAACTACACACAGAAAATTGAAATTCTACAGATCTAAAAGCTTAAAACCAAAGGCTGAAAGAAAAAGAGCATTGAAATTGATGAAGAAGCAAGCAAGAATGTCTATAAATAGTCATTGCTCATATCTTCCATATCTTTCGGTAAATCATTCTTATTAATGCACAAGTGTGGGAAATTACTAATATAGTGACTATACTAATAACTATAGTCTGTACTAGTACACTTTTTGAAACTGTGCGACGTGCGTGATTAGAGGATCATCATAGTTAAAGAATGTCACTGTCACTCTTAGTGAAAATACATTCATTTCTTGTAAGTTACCGTTCTAGCCTTGCGACGTGTCTCCATTCTGGAGACTTCTTGCAAAAATCAGTTTCTTTCAAGAAACTGGACCCAAGATAAAACTTTAGCCATTGATCTACAATCAATCAATGGTCTCGATTAATATATTTACAATGTATGGTTCTAAACAAACAAGGTTAAGGTACGTGTCGATGATATCCATACCATTTGCAATGATGACAGACAACTTAGCAACCAAAGAGGCGATATTAACTCGACCGGATATTGTAATTATTAGATGTTTTATGAATTGTCATTTGGCATTGGCCCACATGCACACAACACGCTTGACTCTTGATATTCGCCAACAAAATACTAATTTTACTCATTATTGTTTTTCATAAAATCTACATTGTAGAGTAAAAGACACTAACTAGTCACCACATTAATAAAATTTGTTATGCTAATTTTAGATTTTAGTTTTACTGTAAAGAATAACTGAATACTTTAAACTTTTACAATTCCCCAGTCGCACACATGACACATGCAAAAGTTAAGTTATTATTGTTAAATAAATCACACACATACATTAAACATTTGTTTGGTTCATTTTCAGAAACACAAATTATAAAATCACATATGTCACACATACATATTTTAAATTTAAATCCATAAAAAAAAAACTGAAATGAAGTTGCAAAGTTTTTCATTAATATTTTCTACAAATTTACAATATTCAGACTTGGAGACTTCAAGTCCCTCCAAAAATTTAAAGACAAAATGAGGGAGGTTACAAGGTAGTGGAAAAAAAAAACCTACTAGAATCAAAATTTCAAAATTTTAGGCCATAGGGACCAGGGTCCTGGGTAACACAACACTAAGGATTTTCCCCTCTGTCTAAGTAGAAATCTTCAGAGATGATAAGCTATGAGAATTCATAAAACCATTCGTATTCCACTAATTCATCCAAGAGAAACCATTTTGAATAAAATCCCTACCAATCTACGCTCATTTCCTATAGCGCATCAACTGCTCAACATTCAGGTTCAAAAGAAAAGGTTGCACGGCCACATTTTGGCCTGGCTCGAGAAGCTTGTGTAAATCGCTTGCCTAAGGGATCCCCACCCCTATTTGTGCAAAAATTGCAACCTGAACAATGTCACCCAGGAATTCATGTTTGAATACCTTCCTTAACAAAAGGAGCATATCCACCTTGTCTCCTCTGAGGTTCATAAGAGATGCCAAAAATTGAGATGTAAATTGTCTGTGTTTACTCGGTATCTATCAACATTTTCCAAAAATTCATGGCCATGCACCATCCTCACAACCTCATTTGTAAAGGCTCCAACCTCCTTGTAAACTAATTCCAGGGTTTGGTTTAAGACCGGGCCCAAAAAGGCCTTTTGTTCCTCCTCAAATGTGCTTATCAAATGGATAGGAGCGTCCATCTTCAAAAAACCACTACCAGAATATCAAAAATTAGAATGTGATAAAAATTATATAGCCTAAAGACCTAAACTAGAGGAAGACTTTCAAGCACTTAGCAGAGGCAAACCTAAACCAAAGGAGAATTGAAGAAGAAAGAAGCATAGATAATCTATAAATAGCCCTAAATTCTTTCTCTAACCTTATTAATTCATTTGTCCTTCAGAATTCTGAAAAAAATTCATATTAAATGTACAAGTGTGTGAAATTAGTTCATTTGTCCTTCAAAAGTTTTGTAAATATTTAATATTAAATGCACAAGTGTGTGAAATTGGAAATAGCATCATGACAGGTCACAGTACCCAATTTAGTGCCAGTGATAAAACATTTCTTTTATTAACTACAACTGTGATACATTATCAATCCTCCACGCAACCAGTTGTAAGACTTGATACGTGTAATACATTTAAAATGGTGAAATGATCGATATTAGGTATGTGCGGAACACAAGAATTGTATAGAGTCATGTAGACAAGTTGGTAACTAATTAAGGCATTATTCTCTCAATGTAATGTTGCATTAATTAGATAATGGTTATTGTGTAGATTAATTTGATACGTTTCATCATTCCGGTGACTTCCTAGAGAACTTTGTTTCCTTCAAGAAAATGGGGCTAAAATTAAACTTCAGCTATTGATTTAGGATCAACAAACGGTCTCAAATAATACATTTAACATTATAAAATGATGGATGTTACTGTTAGATTACTTGTCAATGTGACTATATGTGCTTATTGATACCAATGTGTTTAATATGCACACAAGTTCTTAGTTGGCATTGGCCCACATGACGAGTCCCATCTTTTGAAAATTGCCAAAAAAATATATTTTTTTCCCATAATTAACGAAAGATTAGCCCTTAAAATAAATATATTCAAACGGCACATAAAATTCGCCAATACAATTTTTTTTTCCCTTCAAAAGAAAATTGTTCGCCTCATATATTATAAATTTTTTACTTCAAAAGAAAAAAATTTGCCTCATACAATATATATTTTACCCCACATTAATGTATTATTCACCAGGATTTTATGGAATTTTCATTCGGGATGGAAAAAATTTGCCTCTGCCTTTATTTTATTCTCCTAATTTGGAAAATAAATTCACCTTCATCAAGAAAAATTTCCCCCTAAAATAATGCAGGATTCGCCAGAATTTTACACTTTTTCCTAGTAGGGGGTTTCTTAAAGTTACCCCTAATCTTCAGTCCATTCCATTTATTTCTAATACCATCATCCCATGTTGTAAATATTTTCCCTTTACTTTCATTCATATTTCTACTGTTGACCACTTCAGCAATAATAACTTCAATTTTATTTGTTAATTGATCTAAACCCATACTTGTCCCTTTAAA
This sequence comes from Thuja plicata, assembly GCA_018584345.1. Taxonomy (NCBI): domain Eukaryota; kingdom Viridiplantae; phylum Streptophyta; class Pinopsida; order Cupressales; family Cupressaceae; genus Thuja; species Thuja plicata. Next base: position 1,853,031 of record MU225433.1, read on the forward strand.
GATCCTTCTATTTCGTTCTTTCCATAATTCCCATATTATAAGTGAAGGATCTATAGCCCATATATTATTGTATAGGTCATTCCTAGTCCTTCTAGGTCAACTCTGAAAGAGACTAAGTATTTGGTCAAGGAGGGAATTCTTCCACCCTAACTTGTTCATGAGCCAAAGCCAACACTTGTTTGTATATTCACATCCCAATAAGATGTGATCTACTATTTCCTCACTCTTTTCGCATAAGACACAATGAGACTGCCCTTGATATCCCATCTTTAAAAACTATTCTGCTGTAAGGATTCCCTTTTGTAGGGATTCACATGGAAACATTCTGACTTTTGATATACAATTCTTATTCCAACATAAGTCCATTGGTAATTCAGTTTTGGCATTCTGTTGTCTTTGTGATAGGTGATTGTAACCATCTTTGGCGTTATATTTACCATTCTTCACTTTAGCCCAAACTACCCTGTCCTTACCCATGCTAAGTAAAAAAATTCTTTCTGCTAAGGTTTCTTTCATCCTTGTTAGGAACTCCTTGGACACATTTAATCCCTCTAGGGTTTTCCAATGCCAACCCAAGGCAGGATTGCTTCTAGGAAACTCAATATAATCTTTTACATAGATACCTCATCTTCTTTTGAGATTTTCAATGGATTGATTATCTCCTAAAATATCCTTAAGATTTAGGTATCCCCCCCAGGAGTCATCCCAAAAAAGAGTTGATAACCCATCTCCAATATTCCATGAGATTCAATACAAGATAACATCCCTACACTCTCGAATAAAATTCTAGATTCTCAAACCACTAGGAGGAGACTTGTGCCTGAAGATACTTAAGGGGTCGATACTATTTAGGTATTTATGTCTAAGAATCTTCACCCATTTTAGCTCTGGATCCTTATACATTTTCCATACCAATTTGGCACCTAGTGTAATATTCTACATTTTTATATTCTTCAAGTTGATGCCTCCTTCATCCTTCAACCTACAAACCTGGTTCCAAGCTATTAATGCAATTCTATCCTTCTCTGTTGATCCTTGCCAAAAGAAAGTTCTTAATTTTTTAACTAATTTGTTCTTAATTCCTACTGGTAAACTATAACAGGTCATTTGGTAAATCAGAATAGTTGATAGAATAGATTTGATCATTGTAGCCTTCCCCGCTGAGGATAACGACTTCCCTTTCCAAGATTCCACGATTTTGTCCAAATTAGATAATACATTATCCCAAAGTTTTGTAGATCTATTGCCTTTGTTTAAAGGTAACCCAAGGTATTTACATGAAAGTTCTCCTTTTTTGAAGTCTACGATTCTACAGATCTTGTTTTCAATATCTCTACTCATGTTAAAGAAAAAGGTTTCTGATTTCTCTCTATTGATGAATTATCCTAAGTCTTTTGAATAATATTCTAAGATTCTTTTCATATTCTTGGCCTGATTGATACTCGGCTCGTCATATAGCATAGTTTCATCCACAAACTGTTGGTGAGTAGTGGGCTCTACCTCACTTGTAATCTTTACTCCTTTAAAATCACCTCTGCTGGACTAGAATGAGATAAGTTTCTACCAAGAGCTTCAACCATAATAATAAATAGGAAAGGGGAAAGAGGGTCCCTTTGACGAAGTCCCCTTGATATGTTAAACAATCCTTCAGGGGATCCATTCACTAATATGGATATCTTTGGGAAGGAGATTCATTCGTATATCAGATTAATCCATTGTTTTGAAAACCCAAAATACTCCATACATTTGCATAAGAACCTCCAATCCAGTTTGTCATAAGCTTTCTTGATATCCAATTTAATAAGCATACTAGTTTCATGGTTTTGTTGAGCGGAGTGTATGGCCTCTTGGGCTATAATCACCCCATCAAGGATTGACCTCCCTAGAACAAAGCATGTATGTTCGTTCGCAATTAATTCAGGAAGTTGGATCTTAATTCTATTTGCCAAGGTCTTAGTCAATAATTTGTTAAAGTCTTCAAAATTATATGGTGATATACTAAACATTATTGATCCAAACAAAATGTGGAATAAAATTACATCTTCCTACAAAAAGTTATGATATGAAATCTTCTAAATTAATAAAAAATAACAATAGAAAATGTTTCTCCAAAATTTTTAAAAAAATAAAAAATATTTTGAATCAAATAGTCCAATCTATATGAATAATTGTACTTAAAAAATTAAAATGTATCCAAGTAGATCTACTTAGATTAAAATTTAAGAAAAAATACAAAAATATTAGATGTTAACTATAAAATGTCAAATGTTTCGGCAATGGCCCTCTCATTGGGTACTCAAACAAACCATTATGTCGAGGCTTATGCAACCTACATTGGTATCAAAATGGCTAAGGGAATGAAGAAAATATGGTTACAAAGTGATTCCCTTAACATTGTTAATTTCCTACTTGTCAAATTCCCCCCAAGTTGAACAATTAAAACTATTATGGAAGATTGTAATTATATGCTTAATATGTTTGGGGAGTTTTAAATCTCCCATGTCTTATGCAAAGGAAACTATGTGGCTGATAGGTTTGCGAATATTAGAGTTAGTTCTCAACATATGATTAATTAGGATAGTAATGACAATATCCCTGTAGATCTATCCAAACGCTTATGTGTAATGATGTTGGGAAATGTTAATCTGCTCTTCCTATTAGAAATGATGTTTCTATGCATGCGAACTAGTGACCTTTCAAGGGCTTCATTTATTTTGAACTAGTGGAGAGTTCTGGAGATGATATTGCTAGTTATTAGTTTTGGTTTCCCCGATTTCTAGTTTGTGAGTGCTCGTTCTACTTGTAATATGGGGGGAGACCATAATAGACTGGAGCCTATTGTCTATGATAAATGACAAAAAATTAAAATTGTTTGGAGTAAACTTTAGGTGGGAGGCCTCAATTGCTATATGGAGAAGCTTCATGGAGTGGACACTTAGGTCATGGAAGCTTTTTTTGAAGGCTAGAAGGAGGGTACACTGAAAGTGTATGGCGTTGAATTAGAGATTAACAAAGACCTTATTACAAAGGTGTCGAACACTCTTGTAGAGGGTAGAAAATTTAATAGAGAAAATAAGTGCACCAATGAAGCAGTATAAATCTTCTTTGAGCCAAGTGAAAGAGACAAAGTAAAGAGGACTACAAATGTGGGTTTTGATAGAACTTCCCTTAAGAAACCATGGGTAGATGTTGCAGAGGTAATCAAGTGTTATCTCATCGATGACCAATCCTGCAGTATTTTTAGTTATCATTTTGTTATCCTTAATCATTTTAGGCATAACATATGCATATCCTTTCCTTACCACTGGTTATCGTTTCTAAATCATAGTTTGCATGCACATGATAAAATCCCGTCATCCCCTGTTCTCTAGGAGGGTTTGATTTTACTTATTATGAAGCATGCTAGGGCTTTGCATATAGAAAGGAACCCTCCCCCTAAAATGAGTTTTGAGTTTAAGAAAAATGTGAAGGTGAATTATGGTGATACCTCCTCTGATCAGGAGGAAGTAGATTCTGGTAATAACGAAGTTTTTCATTTGTATAAAAGGGAACGCCCCTCAAGATTTCCCCTTGTTCATAAAAAAAGTTATTTTTTTATGATGATGATTCTAATTATACCTCATCGGTTGACATTGTCCTTGATTCTCTGGACCCCAGTCTTGATGTGAAAGGGAAAGGGAAAGGGAAAGGGAAAGGGAAAGGGAAAGCTAGGTTGTTTGCTTCGGGTAAATTCAAACTTAACCAAAAATCCTCTTTGTCTCTCTTTGCCATGGATAGACAAAAGTAATCCAAATTGAATAATTATGGTTTAAGGTCCCATTATGAGCCCAAAAGGTAATTCTTCCTCGTCGTTTGTCACTGTGAAGTTGAGAAAGAAAGCTCATTTCATGGATACAGGGAAGGCTAAGAAGAACAAGGATCGTGCTGATGATTTTAAGGATTGTTAGGAAAGCAATGATGCGGAAACACTTTCAAAATGCCAAATTAACAGGGAAATAAGCAACAATATCTCAGAGATGTGCAAGACAATAAAATAGGGAATTACCAGACACAAAACACACAGAGAAAACACCAAATTTAATGTGGGAAAACCCTTCCGGGAAAAAAACCCACCGCCCAACAAACCCTGGAGAAACTTTGTATTACAGTAAAAATATTTACATCCAATGCACTCCGGATTGTTACATAGGCTCAGATTGCCTTACAATCAACCTGACATAGTACCATGCTACATCTCTAATGAATCCTGCAGTGGTTTATATACACCACAATTCGTTATGAAATCTGGTACATTAACCGTCACTTTATAGAATGGTCAACTAACTCAGTCTTTTCCATCCCTCTGTCATTGCATCCACAGTAGGGATTATGACATCCATCGATGGCTGGACATTCTTCACTTCCTTGGGTGACTTCATCACCTCGGGAACCTTCACTCCCTCGAGTGACTTCACTGCCTCGGGCAACTTGACTTCACTCCCTCAAATGATCACTCCCTCAGGTAAATGACTCCCTTCGGAATCGTCACATATCCACCTGACTGCTACCATGTTGTCCCACTTGACAACGTTGTCACACCTCCAGCCGATGGTCCGACGATCATTCCTCCAGCTGGCAGTCTGACGGTCACCGAACTATACCGCACACCTCTGTACACTATGAGGGCATGTCCCTACGCCACAAGTCCCACTACTGCTGGGTCCCATCATAGTCTACACCTCACTGTACGATGAGAAACCATTTCCCCACATGCCATATGTGAGTGCTATTATGGCCTCACCCATATGTGGACTCACTCGTACGGTGACCACCGTACAAGTGAACCTCACCCATACGGGGAGTGCGTACGAAGCCTATCCAAACAATCTCCGACTTGACAAGGTACGTACTAACACCTTCAGAGACTCTAGGAAATTATAGACTCTAATACCCATCAATGTTGATATACCACCCGAACACAAAACCATCAGGAACTAAAATTTACTGTGTGCACGATTGAGATACTTGCAAAATAGTATCATCTCATTCATGGGCGTTCCCACCTTCTACCATGCCACTGCCACTGGACACACATAGAAGCTATCCAATAAGAAAACCATACAATCTATCTCCCAGAGAACCATAACTCCATCTCCCAAAGAACAAAACTCTCGATCCAAAGGCTAATCGAATGTATCAACATTTATCACAATCATAGCTGAAATAACACCTATAGTAAGTGCTAGCACATCCAACTATACATACCTCTAATGTATACCAACATGGATTCCAAAACATCAACATATACAACTTGTTACTCGCAGTCTCAAGCCTCAAGTGCAATACCTACCACATATACACTAAGATCCTCCCATTGCACAGGTAATGTCAGTTTGATATGAATCCATTCAACAACATCACATAAAATTGTAACAACAAACTTGTAGTACCAAGAACATTTTCAATACTGAGTAGCTGTAAACCAAGAGCCCGCAAACACAAATTCCATAGCAAGTCTCCACAACCCGCAGCATCATGTCCTACACACACCTCTAAACGCTAATTGAGTCAAGTACATAATAGATGAATGCATTTTTAGTTGGAACTATTACTCATTCCAACACATACATCTCTAGCCACAAGAGAACTTTAGCATCATTTATGTTTCCATGTATCCATGAGCACCTATAACTGATCAACCCATGCTGAACTCCAAATGCAAGAACCACATCATGAAGTACCAAGCAATTGATAATTGTACTCAAACTATAAAAAACTAAACCAAGATCAATGTCAAAATTCCAACTGCAGAATTAGGAATCTATCATGACATCATGACCTAACACATCTCTTCCAAAGAGATAACATTTTTAACATGAACATGGACCATATAGTCGTATCATGTCAATACTCCAAAACTAGTATCAAGAGTAAACTACGACAAAAAACAACAGACACAATAACCTAGAAACACAATCAACACCTTTATCAAGAACTTCTTAAGCCCTTAAGATGTCACAATCCACCAACCAATGGTGAACTCATGTCATTGCCACTAACTCCCACTACATTGTGGTACCGAGTCACACATGGCATCGCGACAATAATTTTCTGGTAGGAGATCAATTTAGCCAATCATCATCTGATGACCGACTAGCCAAAGCAGTACTACAAGCCTCTTCATCACTTTGAGAAGATTCAGAACTCGAAGAGTCATCCCTTTTCTTCTTCTTCTTCTCCTTGCAGTCCTTCCGGATATGACCCATCTGCTCATAGTTCCAACACTGCACTTTGGACTTATTTCCAGAAGACTTATACTTAGTCTTCTTGTCCTCCCATTTGTCTCCATCCTTTGATCTTCCTCGAACATAGAGAGCCTCTTTGGCCACTTCAAAAGTCTTCCTCTGCATCTCCTCGTCCATTTTTAACTGGGTAGTAGTACTTCCAATAGCCATCACCAAGTGGTCCCATGAATCAGGCAAGGAACACAACAAGAACATACACCGGTCTTCCTCACGAATGGTTATACCAATAGATGTCAACTGTGCGATAACCATATTGAATGCATCCAGATGATCTACAACAACTGTTCCTTCATCCATCTTCAAGGAGTACAATTTCTTTCTCAGGAAGATTTTATTTACCAAAGACTTGCCCTGATAAACGTCTCCTAACTTCTTCCACAAGGAATGCATGGTTTTCTCTTCATGGACATTCAACATAACGGAATATGCCAAACTCAATCTTATGAGTCCTTTGGTTTTCCGGTCTGCTATATCCCAATATTCCTGCTTCATGCCTGTAGGCTTGGCAACAGACACAATAGTCCACAGATCTTGATCAACCAGCACATCTTCAATTTTAAATTTCCACAACTCAAAATTTGTGCCATTGAACTTTTCAATGTCTATTCTTCTTGACGTACCAGCCATCTCAATACACAAATATAAACTTTGCAAACTCCCACTAAAAACAAATTGGCATAAAAAACCAAACCCTACCCGAGAAGGATAGCACAACTGACTAGGCTCTGATACCACTTGTAATGAAAGCAACGATGTAGAAACGCTTTTAGAATGCCAAATTAACAGGGAAATAAGCAACTATATCTTAGAGATGTGCAAGACAATAAAATATGGAATTACCAGACACAAAACACATAGAGAAAACACCAGATTTAACGTTGGAAAACCCTTTTAGGAAAAAAACCCACCACCCAACAAACCCTTGAGCAACTTTGTATTACAGTAAAAATATTTGCATACAATGCACTATGGATTGTTACATAGGCTCAGATTGCCTTACAATCAACCTGACATAGCACCATGCTACATCTCTAACGAATCCTGCAGTGGTTTATATACACCACAATTCGTTATGAAATTTGGTACATTAACTGTCACTTTACAGAATGGTCAACTAACTCAGTCTTGTCCATCCATCTGTCATGGCATCCACCGTAGGGATTATGACATCCACCGATGGTTGGACATTCTTCACTTCCTCGGGTGACTTCATCACCTCGGGAACCTTCACTCCCTTGGGTGACTTCACTACCTCGGGCAACTTGACTTCACTCCCTTAGATGATCACCCCCTCGGGCAATGACTCCCTTCGGCATCGTCACATCTCCACCTGACTGCTACCATATTGTCACACCCGATGACGTTGTCACGCCTCCAGCCGACGGTCATTACTCTAGCTGGCAGTCTGACGGTCACCGAACTATACTGCACACCTCCGTACACTACGAGGGCATGTCCCTACACCACAAGTCCCACTACTTCTGGGTCCCATCATAGTCTACACCTCACTATACAGTGATAAACCATTTCCCCGCATGCCGTATGTGAGTGTTATTATGGCCTCACCCATATGTGGACTCACCCGTACAGTGACCACTGTACAGTGAACCTCACCCGTATGGGGAATACGTACGAGGCATATCCAAACAAGGATGTCATTGAGAAGAGAAAGAAGGATTGCTTGCTTGGTCCTACTACTAGTCTAAGAAGTAAGGATAAGGGGATCACTCTTGAACATATAACATTGTTAAGAAGTTTTGTAGCATTAATGCTGACATAATTCAGAAGAATGAGAGTTTGATAAAAAATATGTAGTCTGTGTTGGGGTGTAGTTCCCTTAGTTTTTTGGTCTTTTGGTTATTGGGTAGCCTCTGTTAGCTGTTATTTAAAGTTTGATACTTTCTAGCTTTTAATTTTGTTTAAACTTGGGTTTCTAGTCCGTGGATAAGGGGATCACTCTTGTAGATAGCATTGTTAAGAAGTAAGAAGTTTTGTAGCATTAATGCTGATATAATTCAGAAGAATGAGAGTCTGATATAAAACATGTAGTCTGTGTTGGGGTGTAGTTCCCCTATTTTTTTGGTCTTTTGGTTATTGGGTAGCGTCTATTAGTTGTTGTTTAAAGTTTGATACTTTCTAGCTTTTAGTTTTGTTTAAACTTGGGTTTCTAGTCCCTGTAAAACTAGTTTTCCTTTAATAAAAAACTATAAAATGTCAAATGATTGTATTTTATAAACATACAACTTTTATTGTGATGAAATATTATAATCGTATTTTATAGCCATATATTTTTTAAAGAAAAATTTCAACCACTATGTGCACATGTAATACTAGAAATTTCTTTGAATTAATAGGCACAAAGTTCTAGAAATTATGTAAATAGAAAGTACACCATTTGAATAGTTATTATTTAATATATTGTTAATAAAAAAATGTCATGTTGTACTTGTATAAGACAAAATATTCAGTAATGTGACATCATAATATATACCTGCATATAGATGAAGAGGTGACATGATAAATATAAACATTTTTATATATATTTATTTTACCAAACCTCCTAGTATTTTATTTATTTATGTAACAACAGTGTGAAACCAAATTAATATCTCGAAATTATCAAGTCCCTAGAACTTTTCAAAACAACCAAGAATATATTTTTTAAATGAAGATTTTATTATTATTTTATCTAACAAGAGTGTAAACCCAAATTATAACATATTTCATAAGATTTGAAATTCAGTTACGAAGTTTGACTAAATACTGGGTCCTTCGCGTTTAAGCCAAGTGTAGCTCAGACAATAACATATGATAACAGACCAATTATACGCAGACAGAAGCCAATTCAACTCTGAACTCTAGAAATCGTCAAAAGAATGAAAGTACAGTTAACTAACGCGGACACCGTCATTGTGGAGTTGGTCGTCCATTACTTTCTAGTTTCCTATTTCCACACGTTGCTCTTTAGAAATTTCTGTACAGCTTCCCCTGTTTCTCCCTATATATTACACATCGCAGTTTTGATGAAATTACCCAACAATAATACTTCAATTGAGGGAAGAAATCTTAAGGAAGAGAAGATTTCATACTTGCCTTCTATCAAGCTTGGATTTTGAGGGGAGAAATTTGAAGGAGAAGATTTCATACTTCCCTTCAATCAAAATTAGTGTTTTGAGGGGAGAAATCTGAAGGGGTGGAGATTTCTTACTTCTCTTCAATCGAGATTGGATTTTGAGGGAGTGAAATCTGAGGGAGGAGTATACTTCATACTTTCCTTCAATCAAGATTGGATTTTGAGGGGAGAAATCTGAAGAAGGGGAAGCTTTTTGCAGCTTGGGTTTTGAGGAGAGAAATTTTAAGGGAAAAAATTGTTGCAGTTTGAATGATGGGGCGTACCCTGTTCTTGATTTTGGGAGTTGCTCTGCTTCTGTTTGGATGGGATGTATCTGCACAGACCTGCCCTCTACAATTCACTGTAGGTGAGGCCAAAACTTACTCAAATTGTAACGAATTACAAACTTTAGGAGCTACTCTGTCGTATACCTTCCTTGCAGAGAATGGGTCATTGGATATAGCTTTCCAGGCTTCCCCGGCAGCTACTGGGGGATGGGTAGGTTGGGGTATAAACCCTCAGGCGGTACAAATGATTGGCACACAGGCTTTGATTGCCTTCCAAGCAAGTAATGGATCAACTGTGGTGGGCACTTATGATGTGGAGTCTAAGTCTGCTGCTCTGAATCCCTCATCTATTAGTCTTAATGTGACCAACAAGAGTGCTGTGATTGACAGCAGTGGGAAGATAACAATCTTTGCCTCCTTGGTGCTTGATTCCAACCAAACCAGCATTAATCAGGTGTGGCAAGTGGGCAGCACAGTCACAGGATCATCTCCTGGCATACACAGTACTGCTACTGCTGATCTTAGCAGTTTAGGGACACTGAATCTTCAAAGTGGAACCAGCACTGTTTCTTCTGGTATTTCTCACCAGACCCTAAAAAATGTAAGTCTTGTGCTTTTGAACATCAGGGTCTTTCCAATTTAATGCCTCTGATTATGTTCTGCAAAATTTTCTTAAAGTTTTTGAGGATTAGACAGGCTTATATACTTACATCAAGAAGAGTAATCTGTAGACATGATATTTAGATCGCTTGATCAAAAAGATTTAGAGTATATGATATGAATGATCTTTAAAACCTGATTGATGTTGTGTTTTTTGAATTCAGAGGCATGGAGTGCTTACTGTTGTCAGCTGGGGTATATTGATGCCCATTGGAATCATGATTGCTAGATATGCCAAGACATTCAAAGCTGCAGATCCTGCATGGTTTTACCTCCATGCTTTTTGCCAAACCTCGGGATATGTAATTGGAGTAAGCGGTTGGGGCACTGGTCTGAAGTTGGGCAGTTACAGCAAAGGGGTAGAACAAACTTCACACAGAAAGATTGGGATTGCTCTTTTCTGCTTTGCAACTTTACAGGTAATCTAAATAAAGATAGTAAACAATTAAACTCTTGTACTTTTCACTGTGCATGAACATCAATAGTATAGTAATTTTCTGAATTAAACTATGTATAGGACTGATTAGCTTCTTAAAATTTTGCTTTGATTGCTTATGCTAAAAATTTCTCCCTATTTGCAGATATTTGCACTACTCTTGAGGCCTAAGAAGGATCACAAGTACCGTATATACTGGAATGTATATCACCATTCTGTTGGCTACACAGTGATCATATTGAGCATTATAAACATCTTCAAAGGCTTTGACATCTTGGATCCTGAAAAGAAGTGGAAGAATGCTTACATTGGTGTTATTATTGCTTTGGGTGTAATTGCAGCCATTCTTGAAATTGTGACATGGATTATCTACTTCAAACGCAAGTCAAAAAATTCTACCAAGCCCGTCACTGAAATGAATGGGAATAGCCCAATGCAATCACGTGTTTAGAACAGTAGATCTATTCAATTTTTCTGCTTGTTGCTTTTTCTACAGAGTTTCATACATTAGTTAGAAATTTGGGGCTAATTTAGGAGTCTATTCTTTTATTACTTATTTTAGTTAGTAATATATACATGTGGGGGCACACTTTTGGTGTAATGTGCACCCATGTATCTTGTAGAGTATGCACTTCATATTTATATGAGAGAATATATTCCTATTTTGTACTTGTTTTCTTTCTATATCTTTTCACTATTGGAAAAAAAAATATTATGTATAAGAAAATAATATAATCTAGTAGAAATCAACTTTTTAATTGAATAATTTATTGCATATGTCAAGTTGGCTTGATGTGACTATGAGAATAGATGACTTAGAATTTCATAGTTTTTATCATCAAGTTAAATTTGTGTTGAGTGGGATTGATCTTGTTCATCATCAATATAACTCAAGATAAGGGATGTAAAATATGAAGATCAAGGATAATGTATGAAAATAATGGTTATTAAATGGTGCAATTTTATAGGAATAAGTGTAGATATGGTAAGCATAAAGACATATGCATGTAAATGTGTGATGAATAGTAAATAAGGTGCTTTAGAATGGGGAAAGAATTCAAACATAAGTACATAAATAATAAGTACATAAATATGCCACATGTCACTATGTAATCCTATCAAGATAATCTCTAAAAATAGGCCTAAAACTAAATGGAAATTAGTATAGATATACCAATAACTATTACATTTTCTCCCATTTTAAAATAAATATATATTTCATACTAAATGAATACTCAAAAACATGCATAAAAATATATATTCAATCATCAAAAAGATACCAAGATACATATTAAATAATAGACCTTATTTAATGTCTATCACAAGTGTTCCTCATCAAAATGCCTAGAAGAACCCATAAAACAAATAAACCAAATAAAAGTGTTGTGTCTCACAAATGAAATAAGCAACTTCTAGCGGGAATTTGGACTTTTTCCATGGTAAGTTTAATTCTTCGATGATTCAATTGTTCAGAAAATGCTACTTTCACCTGACTTCAGACTCTTCAACGTTGACTTATTTAGTGCCTCTTTTTGGAGCAATGTCATTACTATTCCATGGCCAAAACGATGAAAACCCTCTCAAAAAGCTCCCGAAGTGCAGATTTGGGAACAACAGCCAAAAGAAAAGCGACACACTGGAAAGTAAAATTAAAAGGAGAAAGGGGGTCCATGTTTCAGATGGAGCGCAAACATGCAGCGTGGGCACACACCAGAAACCAGATACTAATCTAATATGGAGAGATTAGGGTCAATTTGATGAGAATAATCTCAAAAACGTTCAACCCACTCCTCTAAGCGATGCAATAGTAGCAGGCTCAGACGTGGCTGCTCAGAATATCAAGGTTGCAGATGGAAATTCTCTCTCAAGATAAGAAGATTGAAGAGCCCTGCAAAAGACTCCCTAGACTTCGACGATTTTTGAAGATGAGTTCCTATGACTATCTAATGAAATCCTGAACATCCCTCAATCTTTGTGCAGCCTATCAAAAGCTAACTGTGGCTTGTATGTTTGGAAGCCCAATTCTATTAAAACCAGGGCAGGGGTTAGCAACTGAATTGTGGTACATAGGATAAAACGGATATATTTCTTCATGATAACACCAGCAAGCTTGTAGTTATGAAAAAAGAGTTGGAGAATGGGGAGAATGCCCTAGTTTCTTCTTTGATAAAGCACTTCTCTTTGGCGATGGAAGGAGTGGTTTATCCCCTCCCATTGTTGGAGACACATTCAATTTCAACCAGAAAGCAGAGGTGTAGAAAAGTGGAAGCTGAGTGCCTTTATCAAGAATCCATGGAGACTGTTGGAAGAGGTTCCCAATGGACTATTAATTCTCTTCTGCCTAGACAGGGAATGAGGCAACCATTGACATGTTGATGGGCTTAGGTATTTGAACAGGAGCAATGATTTTACAGCAACTCCCCTTACTATTGAAGATGACAGTAGTTGCTGCAGAGGTCACAACAGGTTGCTGTAGAAGTCATGAAGGATGCTAATGAGGAAGAGGGTGCTATTGAAGATGACAATAGTTGCTGCAGAAGTCACAAAAGGTGTTATAGAAGTCACGAAGGATGCTAACGAGGAAGAGGGTGCTATTGAAGATGACAATAGTTGCTGCAAAAGTCGCAAAAGGTGTTTTAGAAGTCATGAAGGTTGCTGTAGAAGTCACAGAGGATGCTAACGAGAAAGAGGGTGTCATTGAAGATGAGGAAAACTATTGTAAAGGCCATGCATGTTGGTGTTGAAGTCACGAAGGCTGCTAGAGAAGCCATGAAGGATGCCATATATGTCAGAAAGGATGCTGAGAAAGTAGAGGGTGCTGCTAAAGTCATGGATGAGTCTGATTGAGGTCTATCCACATGGGCACAGTGACAGTGTTGCTTGGTGTTTTCAAGATGTATTGGCCTCGTATTGATTTCGCTATTTCTCCTGGATTTGTAATGAGGAAGTTTCCTTAATTATTCTATGGTAAGGGCCCCAGTGGATTCCCCGAATTTACTTATAAAGAATAAAAAGTAAGCCAAAGAATAAATAAAATAAAACAGTATACCGTTGTAAAATAGATATAATATATTAAATAAAACCCTAAACCCTCATAAATATGTAGAATACTAAACCCAAAGCCCTAAACCAATTTCATTTTAGAAAACCATGCTCAGAAAACCCTAACAGCAAATCAGTCTCTGGAAATCCTGAAAGAATATCATGCTCAAGAAACCCTAATCCCAAATTGCTCTCAGGAAAGTCGCTTCACTTCAGTCAAGATTTGAAAAAAAATCACTTTTGTGCCTGAAAAAAGAAACTGTGATGATAATAGCAGAAAAACCCAGTAAATCAGATAATGGTAGCCAAGCCAAATAAAATCACAAATCTAGAAAAAGTTAGTCAGATGTGGTTATGACATTGTCCAAAAAGGTTTTAATATTTTCAGGAAAAAAAATGGTCTCTGATTCGAGATCCTAGATCGGATCTTGCAATCTACTGCTTTTCTATGTAGTCAGATTTTGGAGCTTTTCTCTTTGGAAAGGGAGGGGGAACAGAGGAGGGAGGGAGTTGCATCCCAGTATAGCTCGGATGTGATGTGCTTGTTCAATCCCATTGACCTACTTTGTTCATTTATAAATATTTTATATTTTTTTTTTGTAAATTCTATCTGTTTGTTTCGTGGAATTTGTGCATGCTGGAATTGCCAATTCTAGAACTGAATCCATTCTGGCAATTGTGCTATTCTCAAAACGAATTCTAGAATATGGGCTTGTCCTGTTTGGTTCACCTAGAAGATGACTGAGAAGATGCCAATTTTGCATTTGGTTTCGCACAACTAGAATTGGAATTGGAATTTTGTTTTTGCACACATACACATACACACACACACACACACACGTGTGTATATATACACACACGTGTATATATACAAATA
>MU225433.1:1884312-1894564 GCA_018584345.1 Thuja plicata
TACAATTTGATCAAGGAAATTGATTTGAATTGAAAATATTTCAAAGCATTGATTCAGAAAATTTGATAAATTGATAAAATAATAAATGGGGCCCAAAGTCTAGGCGACCATTTTAGGGTGCATACAGCCAAAACCATACAGCTTCAACATTGTTCTACCGAAGCCCAAATCGCTGATATCTTCACCAAAGCACTTGGTCGTGTCAAATTTGAGAGATTCAGAATGCTCCTTGGCATGAGAGATATCCCTTCAGATTAAGGGGGGAATGATAACTAATCCTACGGGATAAACGAGATATTTTACTTATTAGTTATCTTTAGTAGTTTTTAGTAGTTTATTATTTTTATTGTTTTGGTAGTTTTCTTCCAATTGTCTCAACAGTTCGGATTGTAATATATTTTCCAGTTTTTCAGTTCTATTTGAATGTCTGTATGTGCATTTTTAATATATTATTTTGAGCCTGTTACAATTTATGCATATTACCTATTACTTATTACTTGAAGAGTTTATAATACTATTGTTGCTTTGCTTATGAATGTATGTGTGAAATCTTTCTGGATAGATGGTGATTTGGTACCCTACATGTCATTTTTTACATTATGACAATAGGATCCGTCAGTTGTGTAGTTTCCCCTGTACTATCATATTTTGGGTTCAGCAGTATCGATCAGCAAGACAACTACTTTGAAGAGTATTGGTAGTAGAAAAAGAAATTGTCCGACTGTCAAATCACTAGATTGTCTCCACTACAGAATAATTGATGTCATTGGAGGATCGGCCTGGGTTTAGATGGAGAGTGAAATTATCCTTGGAGGTCTTAGATTAATTTTCCTAGCATATCATTGGAGGAATTAGACACACTTGTGAAACTAGTGTTTTTATTAGATCTAAAAGCAGTGCAGTGAGATCCAGTTGTTCTTGTGCATTGATCACAGGATGGGATTGCAGGTCATACCTTGGAGAGTACAAGAAGTGAACTTACCAGATTAGCTCCTGAAACATCTTTATCAATGTTGGCTGAATTGGCTAGTAGGTTGGCAGCTTGGTGCAATTGCATGGTGAAATCAGTTGAAAGGTGGTGTGGTCAGACAAGTCCATATGGAAGATACTCAAAAAGATTGATGCCTAAAGGTCATTACCACATGGAGAAAAGTAGCTAACACATTTGGTTGGGATACAAGAAAATAGTTGATAGTTTTCACCTAATTATTCCAATCCCTGATCTCATAAGATACCAAATATCTAAAAATGAATTGCCTGCCTGTTTCTACCAAATTAGAAAGTGCAAAGTCTGCAGGTGCTTTGCTATCAGTGGCTAGGATTTTCTGCCTTGATATTGGCTATTAGCATAGTTTCTCGACCCTGGGGATGATTGGAGACTGTGTACTGCTGCTTCAAGTAGAGGATACTATCCATCTTAAGCAATTGAAATTGAAACATAAAGAAACCTTGATTCTTCTATTGACCCATTTTTCGTGTAAACGAATACTTTGATGACTTTAATATGGCTTGAAAGGGAAAGTTGAACTCTTTTAATGGAAGTTGCTGTCTCATGCCCACTTTATTCTTCTATTGACCCATTTTCCGTGTATACGAATATTTTGATGATTTTAATATGGCTTCAAAGGGAAAGTCGAACTGTTTTAAATTTTTAATGGAAGTTGCTGTCTCATGCCCACTTGATTCTTCTATTGACCCATTTTCTGTGTATAGAATATTTTGATGACTTTAATATGGCTTGAAAGGGAAAGTTGAACTCTTTTAATGGAAGTTGCTGTCTCATGCCCACTTTATTCTTCTATTGACCCATTTTCCGTGTATACGAATATTTTGATGATTTTAATATGGCTTCAAAGGGAAAGTCGAACTGTTTTAAATTTTTAATGGAAGTTGCTGTCTCATGCCCACTTGATTCTTCTATTGACCCATTTTCTGTGTATAGAATATTTTGATGACTTTAATATGGCTTGAAAGGGAAAGTCAAACTCTTTTAATAGAAGTTGCTGTCTCATGCCCACTTGATTCTTCTTAGACCAGCTTATCACTTTGGCCCTTTTCCAAGGCATATCCAAAAGTTCTAGCGGTCCCAAAACAATAGGATCCCTTATCCTTAAATAGTGATTTTCAAGACTAGCAAGACGAGCTTAATAATATATGCCGATCTTTTTAATGGTTATAACTTATTGTACTTAAGCATCCACTTTTGAAACTTTATACATCATACATATTTATGCAATTATAAAATATTTATTCAAATACTAAATGAAAGTGCTATAGATGCTCGGGTTAGCTCAAAAAGCATGTTGGTTTTTACTTTATCTCCTTGCATAACCTTCGAGCATTTTGGAAATCACAATTAAAAAAGCTTGCATTTCCAATACTTGCGGAAAATCATCTTTATAATATTTCAATTTTTACATCTTGAAACGGTTTTCCATTTTGGATAATTTCATTAATATAAAAGAGGGCCCTTCACACTTGTGAACTGGAAAATTGATTTCAAATAAGTACTAGCTAAATCAATCTAGTACAAATGATTTGAAATTATGGTGCAACAGAGAGCATAAGTTCTCGATTCTGTTTTGACAGAAATTTTTATAAGCTCATTTTTTCCAGGCAATTGAAGTTTGCCTGAACTAATGTTTATGTAGGCATTTATTCAACAGAAGCATATTGAGGGTTTTCTCATGATTTCATTAAAGGGTTAGAACAAATAACTTGAATCTTGCTTTTGGTCCTTCGTACAGTGTTTGGGAAGATAATATTAGCATGGCCAATAAATGAAATGAATTGTTCAGGCATATACTTGAGTTTTGCTTTTGAATGATATCCCCTTTTTCTCAATCCTATTAAAAAGAGGTTTGTGGAAACAACTGTGTTAAAAAGTTTTAGATCGATGTTTCAGAACCCACCACGAGATCCATCATGTGGAAAAACATATTACCATGATGATCTTGCAGAACAAGGGGGTCTTGATTCAGTATAATCTTCACAGTGTTTTGGTTTTCTTCTAGTCAATTCCTGAATTTTATTTAGGCTCCATTAGTTGCTTGATGGTATTTTTTTGTTCTTTGGGCTGACTTTTCCTTTTGATCAGCATACTGCATTTTTCGATGAGGGGTTTCTCTTATGTGGTGAACACAATTTTTCTTGGACAGCTTCTACAGGTCTTACAGTGGCACATTCTAGTGACTTCTTCCAATAGCCTTAATTAACATTTTATTTTGGTCAGCACGGTCGTCATTTGTGGACCGTCGAACCTACTACCCTTGGGGCCTTCATACTTTATACTCTTGGTGTTTATTTGGCCAAGGTGATTTTTCATGGTGTTTTTTTGGCTGGCCTTTTGACAAACAGCTACTTCAAGAAATGTCATATTTTGTTATTTGTGAATATTTTGACATAATATCAATTGTAACCTTTTTCACAATCTAGTATTTATTATGCTTAGTTTTTGGATTTACTGTATAGTATTTAGATTGTATCAACATTTAGGATCACATTTTTAAATTCCTTATCAAATGAAAGAGAGCTTCAAGAACAAAACATTTTTGTCGACATGTAAAAAATATTTCGTGCACAACATATTCCATTTGTTAATGTCATGCTCATGTCAATAGTATGAATGACCCCTTCACTTGCTCCAATCCCTAGTTTTTTGTCCAAAGAGCTATTTTCTTTCTTTTGCAATAATTTTGACAGAGTTCTAAGCACTTTCTAGTAGTGCAGATATTTTTCTCATATTTCTAGTGGTCTATCTTACCCATCTATTGAAGTTAGATGTTAATTTTCAGCTCTTGAGCTCATTAACTTTTTTTATAGCGTTCCTCTAATTTTCATGATTCTTGCAATGTTGAAAAGGTTTTTCAAAGCTCTTCTAAGCTATTCATGCACTTCTTTTAGATTTTGGTCCAAGTACATTTTATTTATTTTTGTGTGTTTTCATATTGTGGTAGATAACTTGGACATTTGACATCTAAAAACCTTCTATTTATGCAAATTAACTTCTTTTGGGTTGTTTTATGTGTATTTCTAATATTTTGTCCTTTTTGGGCATCTATTGAATGCATTTTCTCATTTGTAGATGCATTGAGATAAAGTGTTAATCTTTTGTATGATTTTTGGGGATTTCACCCATCATATTGGGACATATTTTGTGTTTACACCATTTTACAAAGTGACATAGGGGGTTTGTTGTTTGTCTTGGTGCAACAAATTGTTGGAATACAAACAATACTTGTGGGGGAGGAGTGAATCAACGGTTACTTAAGAACTTGTTCTTTTTAACTTTTATGTAATCTTTTCAGCTTTGCAATTATAACATAAAGTTATGAAATAAGAACAAGAAATGCGAAAATAACAAATTACACAATGTTTATAACGGAAAACTCCTTAGGGTAAAAAACCACTTTGAATATGAAATTTTATTAGTCTCTTGGGCAAAACTTTTAGAGTTACAACTCTGGGAAGCACCAACACCTTGTTTTAGAGACATCGATCTCAAGGAACATCAATCCCCTTTATCTGAAGCACCCACTTCAAGAAGATTAAGATGCACCAACTTCTAACATTAAGACAAATGAATTACAAATCAGAGGGTCATCTTTGTTACAATACAAATCATGAAACAATAATTCAACTCTAGGTTGAAAACACCAAACAAGATATACTTCTCTTTCTGTTTACAACTGTGTTCCCTTTTACATCAAAAAATGTGTATTAAGATATTCCTTTACATGTGATCCTATTGAAAATCAGAACCTTACAATCTGATATGAAATCATTACTCTAGAAATGGAATAATAGATTTGAAAGTTAAATCAACTTATCCTTCTTGAAATGACAAACCCTTAATTTTCCTTCCAAATTATTAAGCACCCAAAAGTGTACTTATGTACCAAAAAATAAATCTGATCAATTACTGATTTAAATCACTGGAAAATAATGTATATCCCTTCCTCAACCTCTGATAAATATCAAAACATATGATGCATATTTGAATGAAATAGCTTTACCTTTCACTATATATGCTGTCTAATCCACCTGCAACCTTGGCTTCTGGTCGAATGCTTTATTCTTTCATTTTCTACAATTTCTGACCCAAACACCTGTGCAATTGTTTGCATTAATGTATACACTCTTTATAAAAGTGGCTGGTCGTTTACCAATTGCAAAAATACCCACTCAAAAACCCATTCGACTAAAAATTGTCAAACTGACAAAAACAGTTATATAACTGTCTAAAATAGTTCTAGTCGACAAAAGATTTCGTCCTCCACACACATGTTCTGCAGAAACTAATGAATACCCATTTTATATCCCCGGGTTCCCTTTCTGAAAAGGTATGATAGGTTGGGTATTCCTTAACAAATTATAGGTTCAAAATCATTTTGACCGACAAGAGCTAGTTATGGGATTACATGCTTCATAATCAATATTAACAATATTAAGTGTTATATACTTAACACTTTATCTCATGAATTAATAATGATTATATCAATGTAAGAGAACATTCAAAATTATGTCAACCTCATTTGAACCATACAAACTTAGCCTCATATCAACTTGCATGTTGTGTACCATTATCATAATTGATTATCTGAGATACTTGAATATCATGTCTTATTGACATCAATGACCAAATTACCAAAGGTTCAACACAAACACCCTTTTTTAGTTGCAAGTACTTTCGTGTGCATATTCATATATTGCTTCTTCTTCTTCATGCACTACATGGTGACATAGGGTCAATGGAGTTGTCATCCCCTTCACTTGTCAGCATTATGAGGGTTCACATTGTTGGTAATGCTTCCTTGGTTTTGCTTTGGAATGAGCCGTGTTTCTAGTATTTGTTTCCATGTACTAGGTGGTTGTAGCGATTGGTTATCGATGAATTTTTGTGAGATGAAACACTTACAATATGGGCACTCTTACATTCCTATTTTGTGGCGGGTCTTCAATTCTTAGTCTATTTTTTTTAAAACTATTGGCACCTATATTTTTAATTTGAAGTTTGTTTCATTTATTGGGTAGTGTTTTTAGGTTCACTCATATAGACTCATGTACCATTTGTATCTTCACTTATCAAATTTTTTTCCTTTATTTTCCATTTCATCATTGTTTGCATAGCGCCATTCAAGACACTCATGTGAATTTGTGTTCTTGATTCTAAATTTTATCTTTATTTTAGAGGCGGTTCTTCATTTATAACACTATAGCACATTATCTTTTGATAGTAATATGTAGCTTCTTCATGCACAAATGATGCTCTTCACATTCCTACTCTTTTTGGGATATTGTTTTAGAGGCTTCTTAGTCCTCCATTTCTTATTTATTTCCTTTGGAGATGTATTTTTCCTAAGAGGTTTTCTCCTTTTCTTTGATTGTGAGATACATTTTTATTAGCACATGAGTACCTCATTGAGCCTTAGTTTATGGGACTTATCTTTCACATTTTATTCATTTGTTTATTAAATGTTTTAGCTACTCCCTGAGTTGCATTTATGCGAGGTGTTAGAATAAAACAATGTTTTATGTTAGGTCCCATTTTATCTAATAAATACTTAAGCTTATTTAGTTCATATTTTTTTAATGTCTTACGTCATATGATGAGAACACAAGTCATGGTTTCCTTTCATCCTCACCTAGGGTTTCTCTAGAGTTTCTTTTTCATCCCCTGCTTTTTTCCTTTAAAATGATTATCATTATATTATTCACACAAATTGTGAGGCTTAGATAATAATGATGATTAATGTTTTTAGATCAATCAACTCTTGGCCTCCATAGTTTCTTTATTCTCTCTTTTTGTGGCAAGTTTTTTTTATTGTAGGTGATACTTGAGGGTTGTAGGTTTGAGAGATAAAATCCAACACATGTTTGAAGCTTGTTGTCTATCAAAATAATTTTAAATATTGCTAGCAGGAAAAAAACTTTAAAATCTACTTTGTAATGATTCATAGAGAATATATCTTCTATCATAGGTTGAGTTGGTAGTTAACAATGATGTTCATAGTTGTGTTTTAGATCTATGTCTCCAAATTCAACCTAACAAGTCATATAGAAAATAATCTAATTGCAATCCATTCACTCCTATTTTATTGTTTAACATTCATTTTCAGCCATAAAAATAGGCGATATAATCTTTCATTATTTTTTGCATGATGTATTTACTATCTTTACATTCTATTCCATTTCATATAGCCCCACAAAAATAACTAAACCTTTAAGTTCACTTATGATTGAGTGTTCTTATTTAGCTAGTTCACCTTACAAAATCTAATATATAATTTTGTAATGTGTTCACTCTTTGACCTTACTAAAAATTAGGGGAATCACTATAATACAATATTTTTTAATATGAAGAAATGTGTTGTAGGAGAAAGGGCATGATAGTGGTGTGCTCTAACTTTTGAGGTTGACCTAGACTTGCATATGTCATAGATGATTTTTCAATCATCCAAGCATGTAGTAAGGTGGACATTAAAAAGGAAAAAAAGGAATGTTTGAATCATTGTATCTATGGAGGATGAAAAGTAGACACATATTTTTATCCTTAAATTCATGGTTGATTGAAAGTGGTGCATGTGGATTCCTAGTGGTAAATTGTTATCAACTAAGGATCTATTCCTACTAATGTATTCACACCTTGCACATTTACACATTTTAATACAATACACACACATATCCTTAGTGCTCCACACAATTTTTATGCCTCTTTAATTAGTAAGATTTCCTCTTTGCATGCATGTATCAAATGACATGCCACTAATACATTTGGGCCTCATTTTCGACCTTCATTTTTGACTAAAGGCCATTTCGGCTTGTGATGTTCACTTTTTTTTGTTTATGTCCCGAAAATGTCAAAATTTTGACTATAGTTAAGTTTATTGTAGAAATTTTGACCAAATCGGGATATAAACAAAAAAAATAAAAAAATTGATCAAACTCACTTCATTCTATCTTAGCCGGACTGCGGACGGGAGGAAGGGCTTCATGAGCATTATGCATCATCCTAATACTGGAAGGGCTTCATGAGCATTGTGCATCGTCCTAATATTGGTATGTTTCCTTAAAAACTGTAGAGGACACAACATTACATTCTTAGTGTTAGGGTTTCCTAGCTAGATTTGTAATGTAGCTAGGGTTTCCTAACATACATCGCCATAACAATACAAGTAAATTGCTACAAACAAGAATCTTAACAAACATATTACCTTTCTATATGGAGGCCAATCCCACTGGTAAATATTGTTTGGTTTAATATCTCTGTGAAAAATTTTCATTGGCGAATCCTCGTGAAGGTAAAGAAGCCTTGCAGGCAATCCCAAGGATAATGTTATAACATTTTTGCCAATCTAACAGTCTAAAATTTTCTGGATCCACAATCCCAATTCTTAGATTATCATGCCTTTCAAACAACATCGGAATACTATAAATCTCGATGAGAAAGGGAATGATCACGAAACCAAGTGTAACTTACCGAAGAGGAAGGTGTCAAGGCTCTTGTTGGGTAAATACTCGTAAGAAATCAACCTTTCATCTCCCTCAGCACAACATCCCAACAATTTCACAAGGTTTCGATGCTGAACATTGGCCACAAGTTTCACTTCATTCATAAATTGTTCATTACCTTGTGTTGACTTCGCAGATAGTTTTTTCACTGCTATTTCCTTTCCATCTTTTGTTCTTCCTTGAAAGATGAAAACAAAATAAGAATTCTCTATGTCTCTTTAAACAAATTTCCTAATCCATGGAAACACTATGTCTTTCAGGGAATAGAGGTTCACCTTGTATACGGTTTAAAAACCACCTTGTCCAAGCTTCTCATTTTCATGAAAATTGTCAGTGGCTTCTACCAGTTCTTTTAAACTGAAGTCAAAATACTGCTCCTATTGAAATAACCTCTCTGTTGAGTGAATAGGTAACTAATTCCTCTCTCATTCTTGTTGTGAAACTATAGCTCCCTCCTTTAGATCATTTTTGTGTTTTTGAAAAATAAAGACTTGTGTATACAATTAAATAAAAAGTAAGAAAATGTAAATATCAAAAATGGCTAAGATAGACACCAAACATGTAATGATCTACTATGAATTAGAATTTACCCCACTACTTCTTTTGAATAAAAATGACCCTTTTATGCTTAATATAATTGTCCTTAATGTTTTTTTTACTCCAAATTGCTCTTGAACACCATTTTCAATACATTCACTTCCATTGGTCACCATATGATACTTTAAACTCATCTCACTAATTTGAAACTTGAAGATATGTCTCTTCATGACATGTTTACTTTCGAAAACATGGACCTAACCTCTATGAAAATTTTGCATAGTACTAGTCTTCCATGATAGCCATGGAAACTCATCATATTCACAACAACAATCCATAACACTATTCTATAGCCCTCATCACAGTGGTGTCCTATGTTCTTGATAGTAAAATATTAATGTATTCCTCTTTCATGTTTGATGTCATATTGTTTTGGTGTTGCATTAAAGAAAATTTCTTACTATTCCTTCTTCTCTTCATGAATCAATCATGCTCCCTATTTTATGCATCATGGTTTTTTTTATAATAGTCATGAATATCTCTCTATAACACATGTCAAGCATTTATTTGAACATAAATATAATAACTATCATTATGTTATATGGACTGTGGCTTTCTGTTACTGTGAATCCTTGTAGAATGGATTGTTTTATTTCGGTACTTCTGGTAGGAAGGTGTTCTTCTTTGGTCATTTAAGAGGTCCACATTACATATCAAGAGTAGGAATAAGGGAGCATAAACAAATTAATTAAACTAGGGCTATCTATGATCTCCAAGAAACCTTTGGAATTTGTGTATCCTTGAACCAAAAAATACTACATTGAAAGTGCTTGTGGTACATACAAAAATTTACAAGTGGTAAATTAAAGTAGAGTTTCTAATGCTATGAAGTATTTAACTATGAAAACCTAATGGTGTTCCCTTCTATGTTTGGTGGTGGCTTGCAATTTCATTGGAAGAGGATGTATTGGTAGCTAATGGGTTATCCCTTGTACAGTTTGTGTGTACATTGAGAAACAAGCACTAAAATTCTTTATTAACTCTGCCACATATTTGTAACCACCCTAATTTGGTATGCTCTGACCATAGACCCTATTTTCCCTAAGTGTGATCATACCCCTAATTATGTCAAGACAATTCTTCAATTTATTGGCATAATTCATTAAATTAAATCTAATCTCCTAAGTGGTTTTAATCACTAAAT
>MU225433.1:1894614-1940321 GCA_018584345.1 Thuja plicata
AGACCCTATTTTCCCTAAGTGTGATCATACCCCTAATTATGTCAAGACAATTCTTCAATTTATTGGCATAATTCATTAAATTAAATCTAATCTCCTAAGTGGTTTTAATCACTAAATCAAATTAATTGCCTTAGATAATTAAATTAATTAAATCAAAATAATTGAATCAAATAAAAAACAATTCAATTCAATCAAAACAAATCAAAAGATGGCTAAAGTAATTAATAAAAGGAAATTAAATAAATCCCCAAATTACATTCCCATTTACAAAAGGGAAAGTCAATTCCCTAACCAATGGGAGTGGATTCACTTGGATCACCTCACATGGATCACCAAAGATTCAATCTCCACCTCTCTTCCATGTGTAATCTCAACCTCTCATTCACCTAATTCTTCTATAAATAGAATGAATTTTAAGCTCAATGGGCCCCTGATTTTAGAAGTAAACTTATGTTGCTTGCATTCTTAGAAGTCTTTATGCATTTTAGAGTAAATCTTGATTGCATTGTTATAATCTTCAATTCTAGAACTAAAATGAACTATTTCTTGAGCATTTAGGCTAATTTCAATTGAATCTTCCATTCTAGGTTGTATATGTCACTGATTAATGCATAATCTGAGGGAAATTATTGCATTATTCATACTCCTCTTGGATAGGAAACAATAAGTCAGTTTTAGTGTATGATTTTATGGCTTATTCTATATTTTACACTAATGTAATGACTTATTGAAGTGTTGTGTTGTAGCTTGCAGGAACCACAAAATACACACATTTCTGGTGCCCACCGTGGGGCGGAATCTAAGATTTTACCTCACTTATCATTCATTTTGAGCTAATTTCTCTTCTCTATTTGCAGGTATAGAGTCACATTTTGCTACAAATGCTCACTTTAGGGAAAATTAAATCACATCTCGTAACACGCATCACATCTAGGATTTTAGATCTCACATATGGGAGAACCTTGAATCAGTTCCCGTAAAATATCACATCTGCTAAATCTTGGGTCACATTCAGGAAATGCAGTCGCATTGAGTAAAGACAATCACATTTAGGGAAAATACGATCACATTTCATTGTTTGACTTGGATTTTTCTTGTCTAACCACTAATATTTTCATCTAGTTTTCCTCTGTCTGTTAAGGAGCCTAATAATTGTTTGCAAATTGCTGTTTATACCCTTTTTTCTCAAAAAGGGTGGTTTCTCGAAAGGGTGGAAAAGGAATTGTTAACTTGAGATTTGCAATTTTTTCATAGATTAACTTGTTCTTATTTCTTCAAAGTTTCAAATTAAAACACATTTTCTAATCATTTGTTAAATCAATCAGATGGGTATGCTCTTTTCCTTCAAGGAAAATCAGAAAATCTAAAGTTGATTTAAAACTTGAGAGGAATTTGGTGTAAATGAACAATAAAAACAAACTCATTGTTTAATTCATTTTGGAAAAGTAATTGAACAAGGCAAATCATTAAACTTTGTGGGACTAATTGAACAAGATTCACCATTTAATTTCCCTTTGGACAAGTAATTGAACAACACAAGTCACCTAAATTTTGTGGAAAAAGAAGAAATTCATTGTCTAAATTTGGGATTTGAAATTGAACAAGCAAAGCATTAAAAATTGTGGTCAAAGAACAAAAAAACTTTTCTTTCAAGTACTTGTGTTTTCATTAACTTAGGAAGATTTTAAATCAAACTTAAGCTTACTTTTCAGTCTCATTAGAGGATTTTCTCTTCCTTCCAAGTGGGAGAATCAAAAAATCAATATGGGGGATTGAGTTGTGAGTGAAGTCATTTGAGGAAATGAACAAGTGATTGAAGTGTTTTTGGGAGAAAATGGCATGGACTAGGAGAGTATGCTCTTCTTCTTTTGAAGAATCAGAAATATTGAAATCCTAAGCTCGCCAATCCTTTGTATTCTTATTAAACATTAGAGGGCCTGTCGGTTGAGGAAAAAATCCCCCAGGAATGACCCAAGTGAGGACAGGTTTTACGCAAACCCTTCCAACTCACTATAAATAATTTCTTCCTTTTAGGCTAAAACCTCAAAAGACAGAATCAGTTTTGTTCTTGTGATTTTGACATCATTCCTTGAACATGATTGGGTATGTGTAGAGCGGAGCCTCTTGAATCTTTCTTGCGAGACTACACATATTTGAGTACTCATAGGGCTATACGCCTCAATTCTTCCTTGTGCAATTCTATGGGAGATGGTTTTGAACGGATTGGCCCATCATAAACAACAAATTTGTAGTCAAACTACCTGATTCATCCCCGAAAGGGTGATAATATTTATGCAAGGAAAAAAGTAATTTCCCCAAGATACTCATCATTTCGTGCCCTCACTTGCGTTTGAAGTTGGCTAATATGGTATCATAATGAGAGCCATTGTGTGCTTGGTGATAGCCATATTCTGATTAGAATTTGAGTGCATACCTAAGTCAACGAGAAAATATTTTCATCTTATGATTATACACTAGGGATTAAGGATGTGTTTGTTCACCTTTAAAAATGAAAAAATGCTTGATGTGTTTGAAAGCTCATTAAAAAGATAAATAATTCAAACAAGAAAAAAAATTCAATCCTCTGGCTGCATATTGTATTTTCCACTGACTGAAAGTCTCAAAAAAAACCTATTGTCAGACAAACTTGCACAAACTTCAAGAAAAATCAGACAAAAACTTGACAAAACATTGGAGAGTCACCTTTAGTTTGTCCTGGCTCACATTTAGTTGTGCAAACTCGCATTCAGTGTGCTAGCTCGCATCTGGTAATTCTTGTGTCACTTCTAGGGAGAAAGGTCGCATACAGGATACTTAGGCTCGCATCTGGTTTAACATAAGCTCACATATGGTCTTTTCTATCTTGCCTGCAGAGTGTCGCATCCAAAACAGTGAGCAGTTGCACAATTGTTTCTTAGAGAAAATTAGTTTATTTGGGTGCCCTTTTGACTCCTTAGTCTGACCATGTTGCTTTTTCTGGTCTCTCCGTTGCTGTTTCAAAAACTTTTTCAAGTCTACCTTGCATGTCATTTTGGGCTCTTACAAATTGTCTTAAAACATGTTGTCTATTCACTCTCAAAAAAACTTGATTCCCAGCTCATTATCAGGGCATTCTAACCCTTTGACTCTGGAGTCATTTACTTCCATCAAACAACAAACAATCCTTACAATTTGGACACACTTACTTGGATGATTTGAGACCTCACTTGACACTATTGGGAAACCTTGGACATAGTTGAGATACAACTTCATGGTTAACACAAGACGTAACAAGTATCTTACTGACAAATCAAAATTACCTCCTAGATTACTACATTTTCAAAAAGGAGAGACATCTCACAATCCTCTATTTGACACAGAATCACCCACACCTGCAATGGAAGCTCCTAGGAATGAATAGGCTACAACCTTTGAGGAATACAAAAATGAAAAGTATCAAATACAAGAAGACTCTAGTAGTGAGGAATAAATTCACATCACTCACCCTTTGTTTGACTTACAAAATGATGGAGACGTACCCAAAGAAGAGTACAATAGACTCAAACAAAGTAGGAAAATCCAAAGAACATTGGAAAAGATAATTTGTGAAGACAAAGAGAAATACTTTCTCCATCTAGCATCCATTGGAGTGAAACTACCTAAAGACTATGATGTTGAAAGGCTAAAGGAAAAAGAGATACCAACCCCTATCTCTATTCTCACTAAACAGTTAACCTTGATGCAAGCTAAACTTGCAACACTCAAACAAGAGAAGGTTGAACCAAAAACAAAATACTCTTTGGACTCCATTTGTCCATTTCCATTTGACAAGAGTATTAACATGGTTCCATTTCCTCCCAACATGGCAAGGCCTAAATACGAAAAGCATAAGGGAGAGACTGATCCACATGACCATGTGAGAGAGTTTTGTGCTCTAAGCATATAATACATGCATGAACCAACATACCTAATGAGGTTATTTTTGGGAAGTCTAGGAAGAAATGCTATGGACTGGTTCTCCAAACTTACACCTAAGGTGAAATATTTTGAGGAGTTGATACAATGTTTTGTCCAACATTACTCCTGCAATATACAACATGATGTAACCATGATGGATGTGTGTAACACAAAACAAAGAACCGGTGAATCCTTTACACACTTTTTACAAAGCTAGAGGAAAATCTTTGTGAGGTATTCAAGAGCTATCCCCGAATCAGAAAAGATGGAAATCTTTATAAACAAATTGATACCTGAATTAGAATATGATTTGCAGATGCAAGATTCACCTAGCTTTGATAGGATGATCAAGAATGCCATTCGTATTGAAGATGTCATGGTTAAGAAAGGAGAAATCACTCTTCAAAGTGATAACAAATCTACCAACTACAACAACAAGCCTAAGTGGTGGAAACAAACCAGGAATGTTGTTAATGATGGAGTGGTAGATGCATCTCATGATAATCCTAAACCAACAGTGTTTAATCTAACGAATAGCATGCAAGAAAACAAAGAAGCCAAGGTAACAACCACAATACCTAAAGCAAACAATGACACCAACAAGGGTAGACCATGGAATTCCAAACCTCAACGAACATTCACTCCTTTGGGTGAACCTCTTGAGACTATTTTAAAGACAATCTTGGACAACAAAGTTCTTATAATTTTTGATTCAAAACCATGGGAGCCAGAAGTCAAACCAAAATGGTGGGATGATAACTCCTGTTGTGTCTTTCACAAGAATAAGGGACATAACACCAATAACTGTGTGAAGCTTAAACATATTATACTAGACCTTATTGAAGGATGTAAAATCAAAGTGGAGGGACACACCACTAATGAAGACCACACGATATTCAACAAACCATTCCCTAATTATGAGAAAGGGGAAGCATCTAAAGGAAAAGCAAATGAAGTAAACTACACCTACTCCAATAATGATAATTTGATTAATATGTTGGACATTAAATACAAATCAATCAATGTGATCACTATCAAAGGTGTTAAAGACACATCTTCACAATCAAATGTAGTGACTCAAAGTCAAGCCCAAGTCACAATCAAAGGACCTAGTTCCTCATCAAAACCAACAACATCTTCCAAGGTACCTATTGTCACTATTCCCAAACCAGTAGTAGCACGACAAACAATTACCATTCCAGAAGCAAACTATAACTTGGTGGATCAATTGCAACGAACCTTTGCTCAAATTTCTATCTTTTAGTTACTTAAAAATCTCCTTAGTGCATAGGGAAGTTCTTGAACAAGCCCTAGATTATGCAAATGTGCCAAAATACATTGATGTAGACAAGTTCCAAGCAATGGTAAATCATATCTCAGAACCACACTATCTCTCTTTTTTATAAGAAGATGACAAATCTTTGACACATCTGCATAACCAACCTCTACACATTGAAGTCCTAATTCACAAATCCCTTGTCAGACGTGTATTGATAGATGGAGGCGCAAGGTTTAACATTTTTACTCTCAATCTAATGAGGAAGTTGGGTCTCTCAGAATAAACCATTGATTCAAGAAGTAAGATCACTATCAAAGCTTACGATGAAGACGAAAGATCCTCTAAAGGTCTCATTGTTCTACCAATCAGAATAGGACTAGTTGAAAGAAATGTGATATGTTAAGTTCTAGATCTACCCTTGGCTTACAACATACTATTAGGGAGACCTTGGATCGATGAAATGCAAGCCATACCATCTACTTACCACCAGTGTATCAAATTCCCACATAATGGGGTGGAAGTAACAATTCTTGCAGATGCCAGTTATACTTGCAACAATGTTAAAGCAGATAGTATGGTCCCTCATAACAAAGAAGTTCCAAAAGAAACTATACCTGAAACTGCTAAATACATGGTTATGAGAAGCTTTGGAAAGACCTTAAAGCTTGAAGAAACTAGTATGGGAGAATACATGCTAGACATGACCCCATCATTGACAGAACTTCCATTGTCTCCAAGATCTTATGGGAAACCGTCCTCATCTTTCACACCCACTACATCTAAAGAACTAGAAATTAACAAAGAAACTAGTATGGTTAAAGCATCTACCTCCCAAGAGGATGAAAAACAAGAAAAAGCAATCTTGGCTTGGCTTTACAAGGGAGAACCAAGAGAAAATGAGGTAAAACATGTAGAAATATCCCTAGAAAAGTATGGTAAATGATATGAAGTTATCAAAAAAATGGGATATAAAGGAAAAGGACCTTTAGGAGACAAAGGAAAGGGACTTGTTGAACCTATACACATGGAATTCAGAAATACCAAAGATAAAATAGGACAGGGTTTCAATAATAAATCTGAAAACCCTACTTTAAGAGATGGTCCAATCTTTGATGAAGGAAGTGATGAAGCAGAAGAAACAAAACTAGAACAATGGAACTATGAGAGATTATTTCATATTGGTATAGAGTATCTTGAATATCAAGGAGGAATATATGTACCTAGCTTTGAGACACCACAAGACACTCATGTACCTTTATTGACACAAGCTACTATTCAAGAAGTAGAGGAAACAACAAAAGACACTCTAGAAGTTCCATTGATAGAAACAACTCCTAAAGCAACACCCCAACAATAATATTTACATCCCAAATGGGGGTAGTTGGTCACAATTTCACACATCTTAGATCTACCACACTTTGATCTACAAGTGGCTAATAGGGTACATCAGGTTATTATTGCTGAGTTTCTAAACAGATCAGATGATGAAATAACA
Organism: Thuja plicata; assembly: GCA_018584345.1. Taxonomy (NCBI): domain Eukaryota; kingdom Viridiplantae; phylum Streptophyta; class Pinopsida; order Cupressales; family Cupressaceae; genus Thuja; species Thuja plicata. The sequence goes on from MU225433.1 coordinate 1,901,325, forward strand.
GACTCACATGATTATGAATGGGATGTCCTACATGATTCTACCATGGAAATTTAAGTAGATGTGATTCATAAGTTGGCATTGATATTTCAAAGAGGAGAGAGTTCTAACACTTCCTCTGATAGTGCCATTGTTCCAGAATCAGATGAGATACCATTACCTAGAATTCTTGATGAAGAAACTGGTATTTTACTAGGTCTAGAGGACATTATGAGATTACAAGAAATGAGTTCCATTTTGCTAAGATAAGAAGTGTAACCACCCTAATTTGGTTTTCTCTAAACATAGACCCTATTTTCCCTAAGTGTGATCATACCCCCAATTATGTCTAGACAACTCTTCAATCGGCTGGCATAATTCATTCAAAATAGATTTAATCTCCTAAGTAATCTAATCACTAAATTTTATTAATCATCTTATCCAATAAAATCAAATCAATTAAATTCAAATCAAAACATGGCTAAGGTAATTAATTTAAAAGGAATTAAATAAATCCCTATTATACCTCATCACTTGCAAAAGCCTATCCTTCTAGCCTAAATTAATCTAATTAATTGGCTATAGTCCTAATTAATTATCCAAAGCAATCAAAGGCTTAAATAATTAATTTTCCTATTTTTGGATGAATATATTAAATATAATTCATTTCATTAATATTCTCCTTGACCCCTAACCTAACCTATCTCAACCACCTTCACCCTGGGTTCAAACTCATCCCAACCTATTCCCCCCATGGTAAGCCTAAGCATAAACTTAATCCCATCCTGACCCACTTCTTAATGTTGTCACATTCCTAATTTTGTGATTAGGAACTCAACCCACTTGTGAAAGTCAACTTTCTCAAACTTGACTCCCTCTAAGTCCATTTTCTCAAGCTTGGACTTACACCCCTCACCATGCTTCTTAAATGCTCCCATTAATGCCTCATTAATGGAGATTCCTCAAGACCATGCCTCATTAATTCATTTGGCATTAATGTCTCTTACACCTCATTAATGGTTTTTACACCTCCATTAATGAACCTTGTCCCCTCTCTCTCTCCTCATTTCTTCTATAAATAGAATGAGTTTTTGAGCTCAAATGACCCTTAATTTTGGAATGCATTCTTATAATGCCCTTAATTTTAGAATTGAAAGTATTGTAATGCTGTTAGGATTAATATAGATTCATATTGCATTTTAGCTTCCATGTTTATGCATTGTTATAATCTTGATTTTTGGAGCTAGAATGCATGTTAATTAGATATCTTTCTTAGTTTTCATTGAATCTTTCATGCTAGGTTGTATATGTCACTGAAAAAGGCATAATATGAGGGCTATTATGTTATTTTTCACTCCTCCTAGTTAGAAATAAATAGATCATTTTTAGTGGATTTACATGCTTTACTAACCCTATTTTCACTATCGCAATGATCTATTGAAGTGTTGTGTCACAGGTAACAGGTGCACTATTTAAGACACATTTCTGCACCCACTGTGGGGCTCAATTTTGGATTTTGCCTCATTTCAAGTTCATTTTTTGCTAATTTGTTTTCCCATATTTCAAGTATAGAATTGTTTCTAGTCTTAAAACCTCGCATCTGGGATATGCCCTCATATTGCAGAAATCTAGGTTCGCATCCAGTATTTCCTGGCTCATTTTTGGTACAGGCTCACATCTAGTCACCAATCTGTCGTATCTGGTAGCAAAGACTCGTATTTGGCATATTGCATCATATATTATATTTCTAGGATCATATTTGGTCAAAGATTTTGCGTGCTACATTACCTAACCTCTAACACTTTAACCAGTGGTTGATTTGATCTTTTGACAGCCTAACTAATGCTTGCAGGTTGCTGATAAGGAATTGGGAAGACTTGACTAATGTGTGTGTGTTTGCAGGTGTTTTTTTTAACACTGATTTCAGTACTAACCATTTACAAAGATTTTTCAAAACTTAACACACTTTCTCAACATTTGTTAAATCGACCAGATTATTATGCTCTTTTCCTTTAAGGAAAATCATAAAATCGGACGTTGGTTTAACAATTGTAAAGGAATTTGGAGATAAATGGACAACAAACTCACACTTTAATTATTTTTGGAATCAGTAATTGAACAAGCAAATCACTTAACATTGTGGGTAATTGAACAAGCAAATCTCATTGTCTAAGTTTTGGATCAAAACTTGAACAAGCAAATCATCTAACTTTGGGGAAACTGAACAAAACAAATTTTCTTTCACACATCCTATTTTCGTAAAATAGGAACATCTTAATCTAGCACAACATTGCTTTAGGGAAGCAACTATTTGATTAAAATTGTTTTGGGAGAAAATGACATGGACTAGGAGAGTATGCTCTGCTTCTTTTGAAGAAATAGAAATCTAGAAATCCTTCGCTCGCCAATCCTTGGTATGTTTATTAAATAGTAGAGGGCTTGCTGGTTGAGGAAAAAAATCTCTTGGGAATGACCCAAGTGAGCAAAGGTTTTACGCCAACCCTTCCAACTCACTATAAATAATTGCTTCCTCATAGGCCAAAGCGTCGGAAGACAGAATCAGTTTTGTTCTCAGAATTTTGACACCATTCCTTGAACATGCTTGGGTATGTGTAGAGAGGAGCCGCTTGAATGTTTCTTGCAAGACTACACATATTCAAGTACTCATAGGGCTATATGCCTCTATTTTTCCTTGTGCAATTCTATGGGAGACGGTTTTGAATGGATTGCCCCATCATAAACAATGAACTTCATAGAAAAAACCACCTGATTCATCTCTGAAAGGGTGATAATCCTTGTGCAAGGCAAAAAGTAATTTCCCCAAGACACTCATCAGCAATTACATGCTTGGTGATGGCTATATTATGATTAGCATTTGAGTGTGTACCTAAGTCAACGAGAAAGGAATTTCATCCTCTACCTAGAAAATAGGGCATAAGGATGTGTTTGTTCCCCTAACAATCCAAATCTGCTTGATGTATCTAAAAGATCACTAATAAGATAAACTCCTTCAAAAAAAACAACAAACTTTAATCCTTGATCCACACATGTGTTTTTCACTCACTGGAAGGTCTAAGAATGCAATCTGCAAACAAACAAACTTCATGAACTTCCATAACGCATTTTACAAAATTGACAAAACCTGACAGATACACTAGAAACTTGCATCCTATATTTCTTGGCTCGTATCTAGTATCTTGGATCCTATCTGGTACCCTACATCGCATTTGGTAAGCACATCATCGCATCTAGGGTCAAAGGTTGCATTTAGTCTATCAAAAACTCGCATCCTGTATTTCCTAACTCACATCTAGGACAATGGGCACTTGCAAATTAGGTTCTCAAAAAATATCAGTTGATTTGGATACCCTTTTTTCTCTTTAGTTATCCCAATTGTCTTTTCTGGTTTCCCTGTTGATGTGTCAAAACACTTTTTCAAATGTCTACCTCGTATGTCCTGTCAGTTTTTCACAATCAGTCTCAATACGTGTGGTCTATCCACTCTTTACAAACAACTTGATTCACAGCTCACTTTCAGGGCATTCTAACCTTTTGATGCTGGAATCATTTACTTCCATCGAAACCGAAATGATACATCTACCTAAACACACTCACTTGAACAATTCAAGACACTACTTGACACTATCGGAAAACTTTGACAAAGTTGAGATACAACTTCATGGTTAGCACAAGATGAAACAAGTACACTTTTAAGGAATCAGAAGTACTTCCTAGATCACTACACTTTCAACGAGGAGAAACATCCTGTAGTTCCTTTCTTGATTTAGACTCTCCAGAAATGGATAGAACCACTCGCGAATGGAGTGAGGCTTTTGAGGAATATGACAATGGTAAAAACTAAAATCACGAAGATAGCGATGAAGAAGAAGAACCACACTTTGACCGTCCTTTGTTTGATTTAGGCAGTGAGGAAGACATCACTGAAGAAGAATACAATAAACTCAAACAAAGCAAGAAATTTCAAAAGACAATGGAAAGGATGATTGGCGAAGATAAAGAGAAATACTTTCTCCATCTAGCATCCACAAGCATGAAATTACCTCTGGATTATGATGTTGAACAACTAAAGGAAAAGGAGGTGTCAACTCCTATCTCCATTCTTGCCAAACAACTAACCTTAATGCAAACTGAGCTTGCGATGCTCAAACAAGAGAAGGAAAAACCCAAAATGAAATACCTTTGGATGCCATTTGTCCATTTCCTTTTGACAAGAGTATTACTATGGTCCCATTTCCTCCTAACATGGCGAGGCCAAAATATGAAAAATATACGGTAGAAACTGATCCACACAATCACACCAGAGAATTCTGTGCTCTAAGCATAGAATACATGCATGAACCTACCTACCTCATGCGGCTCTTTTCAGGAAGCCTAGGTGGAAACGCCATGGAGTGGTCCTCAAAACTTACACCTAAGGTAAATACTTTTGAGGAGTTAATTCAATGATTTATTCAACATTACTCCTATAATATACAACATGATGTGACTATGATGGATCTATACAACACTAAACAAATGACTGGCGAATCATTTACACACTTCCTACAAAGGTGGAGGAAAATCTTTGCAAGGTATTCAAGGGCTATTCCCAAATCCAAAAAGATGGAAATCTTTGTTAATAATTCAATACCTGAATTGAACTACGTATTGCAAATGCAAGATTTCCCTAGCTTTGACAACATGATCAAGAATGCCATATGTATCAAAGAAGTTATGGTCAAAAAGGGGGAGATCACTCTTCAAAATGAAAACAAATATACCAACTCCAACTCCAAGCATAAATGGTGGAAACAGAACAAAAATGTTGCCAATGATGGAGTAGTGGATGCCTCTAATGTTAACACTAAACCCAAGGTGTTCAATCTAACAAATAGCATGCAAGCAAGAAAAGTTGCCACGGTAACAACTTCAATACCTAAAGCAAACAATGATAATGACAAAGGTCAGCCATGGAATTCCAAACCTCAAAGAACATTCACTCCTTTGGGAGAGCCTCTTGAAACTATTTTAAAGACACTTGTAGACAACAAAGTTCTCACAATCCCTGATTCTAAACCATGGGAGCCAGAAGTCAAACCAAGGTGGTGGGATGACAATTCCTATTGCATCTTTCACAAGAACAAAGGACACAAGACTAACAATTGTCTTAAACTCAAACATATTATCCAAGACCTTATCAAAGGAGGAAAGATCAAAGTGGATGGACACACTACCATTGAAGACCACATGACATTTAACAAACCATTCCCTAATTATGAGAAAGGGGAAGCATCTAAAGGAAAAGGTAATAAAGTAAACTCCACCTACTCCAATAATGATAATGTAATCAATATGCTAGAAATTAAAACTGAATCAATTAATGTGGTCACAATCAAAGGTGTTAAAAACACATCTTCCCATTCAAATATCGTAACACAGAGTCAAGCACAGGTCACAATCAAAGGACCCAATTCCACATCAAAACCAACATCAACATCGTAGGTTCCTATTGTTACTATCCCCAAACTGGCAGCAAAAAAACAAATTGTTACCATTCCTACAACAAAGTATAACTTGGTGGATCAATTACAACAGACCTCTGCTAAAATTTCCATTTTTGAGTTGCTTAAAATCTCCACATTGCATAGGGAAATTCTTGAACAAGCCCTACATTTAGTGAATGTACCCAAGGACATTGATATACACAAATTCCAAGCAATGGTTAACCATATCTTAGCACCACATTACCTATCTTTTCCTAAAGAGGATGATAAATCATTGACACATCCACATAATCAACCCCTTCATATCAAAGTCATAATTCATAAATCCCATGTTCAATGTGTATTGATAGATGGAGGTGCAGGATTGAATATTTGTACCCTTTATCTAATCAAGAAACTGGGTCTCTTAGAATAGACCATTGATTCTAGAAGTAAAATAAATATCAAAGCTTATGATGAGGAAGAAAGATCCTCCAAAGGTCTTATTGGTCAGCCTATTAAAACTAGACATATTGAAAGGAATGTCAGATGTCAAGTTCTGGATCTACCCTTGGCTTACAAAATCCTATTGGGGAGACCTTGGATCCATGAAATGCAAGTTGTACCGTCTACTTACCACCAATGTATCAAGTTCCCACATAATGGGGTGGAAGTAACAATTCCTGTAGATGCTAATTATACTTGCAACAATATCAAGGCGGGCAGTATGATTCCACATAACAAGGAAGCTATGGATGAGGTTTCTCGTGAGACTACCAAGGACATGGTTATGAAAAGTTTTGGAAAAAACTTAAAACTTGAAGAAATAGGTATGGGAGAATACAAGCTGGACATGAATCCATCACTGACAAAATTACCAGTCTCGCCCAGATCTTATGGAAAACCTTCCTCGTCTTTCACACCTACTGCATCTAAAGAAATAGAAATTCACAAGGCAACTGACATGGTTAAGGTATCCACATCTTCTTTAGATAACACAGAAGAACATGCAATCTTGGCCTGGCTTTACAAAGGAGAACCAAAGGAAGCTGAGGTTCAGCATGTAGAAATATCCCCAGAACAGTATGGTAAAGAATACAACCTCCTCAAACAAATGGGATACAAAGGAAAAGGACCTCTAAGTGACATAGGAAGAGGGCTTATTGAACCTGTGCACATGGAATTTAGAAATACCAAAGATAAAATAGGGCTTGGTTTCAATAAACAATCTGAAAAACCTACTTCAAAAGATAGTCCGATATTTGACAAAGGGAGTGATGAAATAGAAGAAATAGAACTAGAGCAGTGGTCCTATGAAAGCTTATTACAAGTTGGTGTGGAGAATCCTGAATATCAAGGAGAGCGCTATGTACTAAAATTTGAAGTACCACAATATGATCATATCCCATTGTTACCACCAACTCCCATTCAAGAGGTAGGAGAAACAACATAAGACAATCCAATTGTATCATTGGTCGCAAGAGCTACTGAAGACATATCCTGACAACATGATTCACATCCTAACTAGGGGCAGTTAGTCACAATCACACATGTCCTTTATTTTACACACTTTGATTCACAGGTGGCTAATTGGGTACATCAGATAACTATTGCTGAATTCTTAAACAAGTCTGATGACAAAGTCACTGACTCTCATGATTATGAGTGGGATGAGTTATTTGTCACCACGGCGGACATTGAAATAGGTGTGATTCACATGTTTGTAGCTCCATCAGTACCCAATGAGAATTCTAACACTACTCCCAACAATTTTGATATTCCTGAGGCAAAGGATGAATTCCTTCCCCCAATCCTTGATGGAGAGACTGGTGTTCTCCTAGGTCTAGAAGAACTTTAGAGGCAACAAGCAAGAAGCCTCCTTTTATGGAGAGATGAAGATGAAAGTTCCACTAACAAGTCACTAGAGTTTGGTCCACATATAACTAAAAATGACCCTTTTAATGACAATCTAACTCTTATTGATCTAAACATCAAAGAACTTAACTTAACAGAACATGTCATGTCAGTTTGTAGTCTTAACGCTAACGCGATGCTGTCCTTCCCAAAATTAGACTCCTTGTCTTTAATAAACCTAGCTCTAATTGATTGGACTAAAACAGATCCTACTCCTATTCTAGACTTTCCTAATGACTAGACCTTGGCTTGTTATCTAAATGCTTGTGAACCCTATCCTCCTTCCACCAATGCAAGGAACATGAACATGTTGTAGGAGGATATCGAGTTTCTCAGTCACAAATTGAAAAATAAAAAATGAAAAGAGAATTGATGGTGAAAACCACATTGTGGCAGTATTAGATTCTAAAATAGTAAAAAAAAGACGTATCTACTGGTGAAAACCTCTTCGAGGCACAAAAAGATGAGATTCTTGATATCCTACCTGAGCACTTTCAAGAAATTTCTTCAGTACTGATAGAAGCAATGCAACCAGTTAACTTGGGCATGACTGAAGATCCTCAAATAGTTCACCTAGCACAATCTTTGTCAGATAAAGAGAATACACAGTTCACTAAGTTCTTGAAAGAGAAAAAGATCAACTTTGCATGGTCATACACAGATATGCCTGGGCTAGATCTAGAATTGATAATGCACCATTTATCTATAGCTCCTAGGATCAAACCCGTGAAACAAAAAACAAAGAAAGATGCATCCTCATGTTGCATTACTGGTAAAAGCAGAGCTGGAAAAATTATTGAAATCTAGATTCATTAGAGTCATCACTTACGTAGATTGGATTTCTAATGTGGTCCCAATATCTAGATCAGATAAATCTATCAAGATCTGTACAGACTTCAGAGCCTTAAACAAGGCATGTCCTAAGGATGATTTCCCACTGCCTAATATTGATATGATCATAGACCTCACAGCAAGCTACCAAATATACTCATTAATGGATGGTTTCTCAGGCTATAATCAAATTAAAATTGATCCTGAAGATCAAGATAAGACCACATTTACATGTGCATGGGGGACCTTTTGCTAGAATGTTATTCTATTTGGGTTGAAGAATGCAGGTGTTACATACCAGAGAGCTATGACTACTATATTCCATGATATGATGCATAAAAACATGGAGGATTACGTAGATGACACCTTAGCTAGATCAAAAGAAATAAATACTCATATTGATGACTTAAGGAAAATATTGGATCGTATGGAGCAATTTAAGCTCAAGCTCAATCCAAAGAAATGTGCCTTTGGGGTTCAATTAGGAAAGCTACTAGGGTTTATTATTTCAAAAAAAGGAATTGAGGTAGACCCTACAAAAGTCAAACATATACTAGAAATGACTCCTCAATGCAACATTAGTCAAATGAGGACATTACAAGGAAGACTCCAGTCAATCAGGAGGTTCATGTCATAGCTTGCGAACATAGAACATTCCTTTACCAAATTGCTACATAAAGGTGTCACCTTCAAATGGGATGAGCATTGTGAAGCCAACTTTAGAGAATTGAAAGAGTACTTGGATACTCCCCCTATTCTTATGGCACCCATCCATGGAAAGCCATTACTCCTGTATATTTCAGCTACAGCCACATCACTAGGAGTATTGCTAGCAAGAGAGGATGAAACTAAGAAAGAAACAACAATCTACTACATCAGTAGAACACTAGTGGCCTATGAACTCAATTACAACATAATCAAAAAAACATGCTTAACAGTTGTCTTTGCATCACAAAAGTTGAGACATTATATACTATCACATATAGTAAAGCTCATTGCAAAGATGATCCTCTGAAGTACCTCCTAAACAAGACAATGTTAACATGACGTCTAGAAAAGTGGGTCCTAATTTTGAGAAAATTCGACATTGAATATGTGGACAAAAGAGATATTAAAGGAAAATTCCTCACATATCAGTTAGCTGATTCACCACTCCAAGATGATGAGCCTTTAAAAATTGAGTTTCGTGATGAACAAATATGGATCTAACTAAGCATCCATGGAAGATGTACTTTGATGTTTCTTTCACGCAACAAGGCTCTGGAGCAGGGGTTCTATTCATATCTCCTCAAGGCTACAAAATACCCAAGTCTTACAAATTGATGTTTCCATGCACAAATAACATTTTTGAATATGAAGCATTGGTAAATGGTCTTAAACTTTCTATGGAGTGGAAAATTGTAGAGTTACATGTGTATGGTGACTCCCAGCTCATTATCATTCAAGGAAATGGTGATTATCAGATGAAAGATAAGAAGTTGATGCCCTAAAATCAACTGGTGGATGACTTAAAGAAATACTTTGTCTTCATCACATTCCAGTAGATACCAAGAACAAAGAATAAGGCTATAGATGCTATGGCTACCTTGGCATCCATGTTATAACTAGAGGAACATCAATTTTTCTATGACTTCTTGGTGGAAGAATTATCCTATCCAGCCTTTGATACCCTTGAATACCAAGTAACTTGTGCTTTGAACGCCCAGGACCAATCCCGGTATGCTAAAATCATTGCCCACCTAGCTGACCAAACCATTCCCCATGACCTATCTAGGAATGAAAAATGAGCCTTAATTAGGAAAACATCGCGTTATGTCCTCATAACTAATAAATTATATAGATGAGGTGTCAAAGGTACACTTCTTAGATGTTTAGAACATGAAGAGTTGGATCACGTATTAAAAGAAGTCCATGAAGGTGTATGTGGATCCCACTCAAATGACTTTTCACTAGCAAAGAAACTGCTCAGAGTAGGCTATCACTGGCCTACAATGGAAAAAGATGCTATTCAATTTTCCAAAACATGTCATAAATGCCAAACACATGGAAATCTCATCCATGCTCCTGCCAAAGAACTCATACCATTCATAACACATTGGCCATTTTAGCAATGGGCCTTTGAGTTGGTTGGACAAATATATCCTAATTCTTCAAATGGACACAAGTTCATCATAATGAACATTAAGTATTTTAGGAAGTGGGTCAAAGTCATGCCACTAATCAAAGCTAATGGAAAACAGGTGGCTATATTAATCTTGAACTACATTATCTGTAGATATGGGATACCCTCTTCAATTGTAACAGACAATGTGGGCCAATTTAAAATCCAAGACATTGATGACCTTTGCAAACAGTTCCACATCACTCAATATTTCTCCTCAATCTATTATCCTCAAGGTAATGGATAGGCTGAGGCATCTAACAAGAATATTCTCAAGATCCTACACAGAATTGTGAGTAAGTCTAGCAGAGACTGGCATTTACAACTAAATCTGACACTTTGGGCCTATAGGACAAGCATCAAAACACCAACTGGAGCCATACCATTTTCCCTATTCTATGGCGCTGAAGCAATAATACCTATTGAGGTTGAAATCCAATCTTTGTGAATATCTTTACAAGGTCTTGTTACTGATGAACAATACCGCATTAATAGGGTGAATTCTTTAGATTTACTTAATGAGTATAGGCAACAGGCGTTCGATCATCTGAAGGTGTACCAAGCATGAATGTCCAAAGGGTACAATAAAAAGGTCAAACCACACTAATTTCAGGTGGGGGATCTCATCCTAAAGGAGAATCCTAAGAAACAGCCTAACAAAGAACAAAAAGGAAAGTTTGAACCTAATTGGTTCAGACCTTGTGTTATCACTTCTACTTTTGGCACTAGAGCCTATCAACTAGCTACCCCTGAGGGAGATGTCCTTCCAGATCCTATCAATACTCTACATTTGAAGCGGTTATACGCTTAATGTTTGGCTAGCACAGCCCGCACAAGGAAAAAGCTCAGAAAATACCAAAAAATTGATCTTGAAGAAATTCAAAAATAGTGGAAAAATTCCTAAAGAAAGGTATCCTTGGTGAAAACCTATAAAATAGGCGCCTTGATACTACAAAAAAATTCAAAATAGAAAAAAAAAAAATGAAAAAGAGAAAAGAGCCTTGATGAAAACTTGGTAAAACAGGCATCCTGGTAGAAAAAAAAATGAAAATTTTTACCGAGTGGTGAAAACCTGGCAATCAGGTGTCACTTGTATTCAACGCTCTATCTATCACTACATTTATGATACTAAGCCTTCACGACTACACCTGTGCTAAAGGTTGACTTTGTTTCCTCAGAAATATCCTATCCTCGCTTGGGATTTGTCTGCATTTCTGTCTTAGGGAAAAAATCATTCTGCACTAGGGGCATCTTTGCTAGTATGCGTCTGCTAGGTCATCATAGGATGGTTTGTCTTGTAACACAATACTTCTTGATACTTTCACCAAACTGTCACTTTCATGAAACAAGGATGGCACAACGTTGCACTAACCTAAGCGGTGTTCCTAAACACTACATTGGATTGCAAACAGAAACAAAGTTATACACAGACATGGAACACATATTGCTTAAAACCCAAATTTTTATTGATGAATCTCTACTGCGTACTTGAAAATAAAATCAATAGTATTTCTCAATACTACTTAAGCACACTGTTTGACCTTGGTTTGATTATAACTCTTTTATGTTCCAATGATGTTTTAACTAGGGGCATCTAAGCAGTTATAAGTTTTTCTTTGATTGATTCTCAATTGATGGTTGTTATGTCTTCCAAGTTACTCCATGACGTCTGTGCAAAGACAAAGAGTCACAAAGATAGGGCGCATAACATTTTCTTGATTTTTTGCATATGGTGATTGTTCCAAATGATCCTATAAATTTCACCTAACTTGGATGTTTATAGTAAGAGCTGCCACCATGAGTGGATAGTCACATATATCTTGATCTTTGTTATGTGTAAACTACGGTGAGGTTGAAATAATTTCCTTGTCTATTTTCTAAACTCAGATTCTCACTAAGGTATAGGAAACATAATATACCCAAGGATATGAATTTTCAAGGTCATTGCGGGTCCAATATCTTACCTTACACATATTCTGATATAATAAAAGGAAGGTGACTAATTTGTTATCCTAGCTTCTATGCCTTGATGCCTAAGTCTATTTCTGACATTTCATCCAATAAAAATAGAACTCATATTTTCATATATCAGTGGGTATTAGTGATGGTTGTACTATCAGGTGGTATCCATTCTGAAAAGTGCCCAATGATGATAAAAATGCTACAATGTATACAAATCAGTGACAGTCCTAAAGAGTTTTCATATAGAGGAATTTGGAGATTGCATGCTTTATTTTACAAAACACAACACAAGGACTTGAGCTCACAATCATTTCTATTTTTAATTCTTTCAAACTCCAAGTTAATTACATAATCCATAATTCCCAAAATCTTTGATCTATTGGGAACATAATCGAACTCATATTTTAAAGTGATTAACTTGGTACCTATGTGTTTACTCTAAACACACCTTCATTTCTTCACTTCTTCTAATCCATTCTTTCTTTCTCTAAACCGATCATTGCAAGTGATACATCATTTCAATATAGGGATTTTATTCTTTCCTTCGATTTCGTTCCTGAGGGGGTATGATCACACTATCATCAATCAAATTTTTTCTCAAAACAAAATTAAAAATGACTTCATTATCAAAAACTAAAAGGCATGACGGCTCCTTGACTAAGTCAGAAATATTGGATTGAAGGCTTCGGTTCTCATAAGCTGGATATCCTATGTCTACTTTTTCTTAGATTCTTATTAAGCTCCTAGCAGCTTTATATTGACTTTTTGGACGACAACCAAGTTCAGAATCAATATTATCAATCTTTGGACGACAACCAAGTTCATAATTGATATCTTTAAGATCTTTTCTTATTGACCTTTGTTCGATGAAGTTCAAAGTCAATTCTATCAGTTTAGTTCAATCAAGTGTGAGACTGATCTCATCAGATATTTCATTCGATCATTAGCGAAATTTTCAAACTTTCTAAAGTCAACATCAAAAACTTTCTTTGAATCAATGCGTTGCTCACACATCTATTCAAAGAGGGGCAAATGTAACCACCCTAATTTGGTCTTCTCTAACCATAGACCCTATTTTCCCTAAGTGTGATCATATCCCCAATTATGTCCAGACAACTCTTCAATTGGCTGGCATAATTCATTCAAATCAGATTTAATCTCCTAACTGATCTAATCACTAAATTTTATTAATCATCTTAGCCAATCAAATCAAATCAAATCAATTCAAATCTTTTAAAATCAAAACATGGATAAGGTAATTAATATAAAAGGAATTAAATAAATCCCTATTATACCTCATCACTTGCAAAAGCCTATCCTTCTAGCCTAAATTAATCTAATTAATTGGATATAGTCCTAATTGATTATCCAAAGCATTCAAAGGCTTAAATAATTAATTTTCCTATTTTTGGATGGATATATTAAATATAATTCATTTCATTAATATTCCCCTTGACCCCTAACCTAACCTATCTCAAGCACCTTGACCCTGGGTTCAAACTCATCCCAACCTATTCCCCCATGCTAAACCTAAGCCTAATCTTAATCCTATCCTAACCCACTTCCTCATGTCGTCACATTCCTAATTTTGTGATTAGGAACTCAAACCACTTGAGAAAGTCAACTTTCTCAAACTTGACTCCCTCTAAGTCCATTTTCTCAAGCTTGGACTTACACCCCTCACCATGCTTCTTAAATGCTCCCATTAATGCCTCATTAATGGAGATTCCTCAAGCCCATGCCTCATTAATGCATTTGGCATTAATGTCTCTTACACCTCATTAATGATTTTTACACCTCCATTAATGAACCTTGTCCCCTCTCTCTCTCCTCATTTCTTCTATAAATAGAATAAGTTTTTGAGCTCAAATGACCCTTAATTTTGGAATGCATTCTTATAATGCCCTTAATTTTAGAATTGAAAGTATTATTATGTTGTTAGGATTAATATAGATTCATAATGCATTTTAGCTTCCATGTTTATGCATTGTTATAATCTTGATTTTTGGAGCTAGAATGCATGTTAATTAGATATCTTTCTTAGTTTTCATTGAATCTTTCATGCTAGGTTGTACATGTTAGTAAAAAGGCATAATCTGAGGGCTATTATGTTAATTTTCACACTCCTCCTAGTTAGAAAGCAATAGATCAATTTTAGTGGATTTACATGCTTTACTAACCCTATTTTCACTAACGCAATGATCTATTGAAGTGTTGTGTCGCATGTAACAGGTGCACTATTTAACACACACAAGAAGAAGAAAGCTCAACTAATGAGTCGCTAGAGTTAGGTCCACATATTACTAACAACGAGCTTATTAATGATGATTTAACTCTTGATGATCTAAACGCTATAGAAGTTGACCTAACAGAACATGTCTTGTTAGTTAATAGTCTTGAGGCTAACACGATGCTATCCCTACCAAACTCTGATTCATTATCCTTGATAAACCCTGACTTAATTGATTGGACAAATTCAGACCCTAATCCTATCATTAACTTCCCTAATGACTACACTTTGGCTTGCTAGCTAAATGCTTGTGAACCTTATCCTTCTTCCACCAATGCAAGGAGTGTGAACATGTCAGAGGAGGATATCAAGTTTCTCAGTCACAAATTGAAAAATAAAAAGAAGAAAAGAACTGATGGTGAAAACCACATTGTGGCAGTGCCAGATTCTAAAATGGTAAAAATAAAAGACGTATCTGATGGTGAAAACCTCCCAGAGGCACCAAAATATGGGATTCTTGATATCCTCCCTGAACACTTTCAAGAAAGATGTTCAGTTTTGATAGAACCAATACAACTGATTAACTTGGGCACAACTGAAGTTCCTCATATTTTTCACCTAGCACAATCCTTATCAAAAGAGGAGAAGATACAATTCACCAAGTTCATGAAAGAGAAAAATATCAACTTTGCATGGTCTTACAAGGATATGCCTAGACTAGATCCTAAATCAATAATGCACCATTTATCTATAGCTCCTGGGATCAAACCTATGAAACAAAAACTAAGAAAGATGCATCCTCATGTTGCATTACTGGTGAAAGCTGAGCTCAAAAAATTCCTGAAAGCTGGGTTCATAAGAGTCATCACTTACGTAGGATGGATTTCTAATGTGGTACCAGTATCTATAATAGATAAATCTATCAGGATCTATACTGAATTTAGAGACTTAAAAAAAGCATGTCCTAAAGATGATTTTCCACTACCAAACATTGATATGATCATAGATCTAACAACAAGCTATCAAATGTACTCATTAATGGATGGTTTCTCGGGCTATAACCAGATTAAAATTGCTCTTGAAGACCAAGAGAAGACCGCATTTACATGCGCATGGGGAACTTTTTTCTAGAACTTTATGCCGTTTGGATTAAAGAATGCAGGTGCTACATACCAAGGAGCTATGACTACCATATTCCATGATATGATACATAAAAACATGGAGGATTACATGGATGATACCTTAGCTAAGTCAAAAGAAAGAACTACTCATATTGAAGACTTGTGGAAGATATTAGATCGCATGAAGCAATTTCAACTCAGGCTTAATCCAAAGAAATGTGCCTTTGGAGTTCAATTAGGAAATTTTCTAGGGTTTATTGTATTAGCAAAAGGAATTGAGGTGGACCCTGAAAAAGTTAAAGCTATACTAGAAATGAATCCTCCATGCAACATTAGTCAAATGCAGACATTACAAGGAAGAATCCAATCAATCAGGAGATTTATGCCACAACTTGCAGATAGAGCCCAACCTTTTACTAAATTTCTACATAAAGGTGTCACCTTCAAATGGGACGAACAATGTGAAAATAACTTCAAAGAATTAAAATAGTACTTAGCTACTCCTCCTATTCTCATGGCACCCATTCATGGAAATCCATTACTCCTATATATTTCAGCTACAACTACATCACTGGGAGTATTACTGGCGCAAGAAGATGAAACTAAAAAGGAAAGAGCAATCTACTATATCACCAGAACACTAGTATCTTATGAACTCAATTACAAAATAATTGAAAAAGCTTGCTTAGAAATTGTCTTTGCATCACAAAAATTGAGACATTATATGCTATCACATACTGTAAAGCTCATTGCAAAGATAGATCCTTTGAAATACCTCTTAAGCAAGACAATCTTAATAGGACAATTAGCAAAGTGGGTCCTAATTCTGAGTGAATTTGACATTGAGTACATGGATAGAAGGGCTATTAAAGGACAAGTCCTCGCAGATCAATTAGCTAACTCACCATTGCAAGATGATGCACCTCTGATAATTGAATTTCCTAATGAAACAATCATGCATCTAACTGAACATCCATGGAAGATGTACTTTGATGTTTTTTTTACACAATAAGGTTTTGGAGCAAGAGTTCTCTTCATTACTCCTTAAGGCTACAAGATTCATAAAACATACAAATTAATATTTTCGTGCACCAATAACATTTTTGAGTATGAAGCATTAGTGAATGGTCTTAAATTGGCTATGGAATGGAAGATCATAGAGTTACATGTGTATGGTGACTCTCAGCTTATTATTAATCAAGTGAATGGAGACTATCAGACTAAAGACAAAAAGTTGATGCCTTATAAACAACTGGTTGATGACCTGAAGAAGTAATTTGTCTTTGTCACATTCCAGGAAATACCAAGAACATAAAATAAAGCTGCAGATGCTATGGCTACACTAGCATCCATGTTACAATTAGAAGAACATCAGTTCCTCTATGACTTCTTGGTGGAAGAACAATCCTACCCAGCTTTTGATACCCCTGAGTACCAAATAATTTGTGCTTTGAACGCCCAAGACCAATCTAGGTATGCCAAACTCATTTCCTATCTAACTGACCAAAATTTACACGATGGTTTATCAAGGAATGAAAAATGAGCCTTAATTAGGAAAACATCGCATTATGTCCTCATTAATAATAACTTATATAGACGAGGTCTTGATGGTACACTTCTTAGGTGTTTAGAACAAGAAGAGTTAGATCATGCATTGAAAGAAGTCCACGAAGGTGTATGTGGATCACACTCAAATGACTTTTCACTAGCTAAGAAACTGCTAAGAGTAGGCTATTACTAGCCCACAATGAAAAAAGATGCTATTCTATTTTCAAAGACATGTTATAAATGCCAAACACATGGAAATATCATCCATGCTCCTGCTAGAGAACTCATACCATTCATCACACATTGGCCATTTCAGCAATGGGCCTTTGATTTGGTTGGACAAATATATCCTAATTCTTCAAGTGGACAGAAATACATCATTACGACCACTGAGTTATTTACTAAGTGGGTCAAAGTCGTGCCACTGATCAAAGCCAATGGAAAATAGGTGGCCATGTTTATCTTGAAATACATTATTTGTAGATATGGGATACCCTCTTCAATTTTAACAGACAATGGGGGCCAATTTAAAAACCAAGACATTGAAGACCTTTGCACACAGTTTCACATTACTCAACATTGTTCCTCAATCTATTATCCTCAAGGTAATGGACAGGTTGAGGCTTCTAACAAGAACTTTCTCAAAATCCTACATAGAACTGTGAGTAAGTCTGGCAGAGACTGGCATTTATAATTAAATTTGGCACTTTGGGCCTATAGAACAAGCATCAGAACACCAACTGGAGCCACACCATTTGACCTAGTCTATGACGTTGAGGCAATATTACCTATTGAGGTTGAAATCACATCTTTGCAGGTATCTTTACAAGGTCTTGTTACTAATGAACAATACCGCATTGATAGGGTAAATTCTTTAGACTTACTTGAAGAACATAGACAACAAGTGTTCAATCATCTGAAAGTATACCAAAAACGCATGTCAAAAGGGTACAATAAAAAGATCAAACCATGACACTTTCAAGTTGGGGATCTCATTCTGAAAGAGAATCCTAAGAATTATCATAACAGAGAACAGAAAGGAAAGTTTGAACCAAACTGGCTAGGACCTTATGTCATTACTGCAACTTTTGGCACTGGAGCTTATTAGTTAGCTACACCTAAGGGAGATGTTATTTTTTATCCCATTGATACTCTACATTTAAAGCGGTTCTACGCTTGATGTCTAGTTAGCAGAGCTTATGTAGTGAAAATATGAGAAAATACCAAAAAAATAGAAAATTGATCCTGAAGAAATCCACAAACAGTGGAAAAAGTCCTGAAAAAAGGGTATCCTTGGTGAAAAACTAGCAAATAGGCACCTTGATACTAAAAAAACTTAAAAAAGAAAAAATAGCAAAAAATTTGAAAAAAGAAAAAAGTGTCTTGATGAAAACCTGGCAAAAAGGCGTCTTGGTAGAAAAAATAACAAGCTTTTCTGAGTGGTGAAAACCTGGCAAACAGGCGTCACTCAAAATTGTGCTCTATCTATCAATGCATCAATCACACTAAACCTTCATATTTTCACCTGTGCTATTTGGTGACTCTGATTCCTTAAAAATGTCCTATCCTTTCTTGGGATTTGTTTGCATTTGTGTCTTAGGAATTTTCATTCTGCACTAGGGGCATCTTTCCTAGCATGGTCAGTTCGTGTCTACTAGGTTGTCCTAAGCATCTTGTCTAGGATGGTTTGCCTCTCAAAATAGTATTTCTCAATACTTGCACTTAAATGTCACTATCACAAACAAAGGTGTTTCTTCAACATCACCTACCTATAACAGACATCACACTAGTGTTTCTCAACACTTTAATTCAAAACATAAACACACTAGTATTTTTCAACACTTTAATAAAAAATGAACTAGTGTTTCTCAACACTTTAATCAACCAGTGTCTCTAAACACTACATTGGATTGCAATCACTAACAACGTTAATATCACATATTCTTAGACATGAAAACATATTGCTTTAATTCCAAATTCTGATTGATGAATCTCTACTGTGCTTGAAAACTGAATCGACGGTATTTCTCAATACTACTTAAACACATAGTTTGATCTTCGCTTGATTATAATTCTTTTATGTTCCCATGATGTTTCATACTAGGGGCATCTAAGTGATTATAAATTTTCTTTGATTGATTCTCAATTGGTGATTGTTATGTCTTCTAAGTAACTCCATGACGTCTATTCAAAGACAAAGAATCACAAGGTTAGGGGGCATAATGTTTTCTTGGTTTTCTGCGTATGGTGATTGTTCCAAATGATCCTATAAATTTCACCTAACTTGGATGTTTATGGTAAGGGCTGCCAACATGAGTGGATAGCCGCATATATCTCGATCCTTGTTATGTGTAAACTACGGTGAGATTGAAACAATTTCCTTGTCTATTTTCTAAATAAGATTCTCACTAAGGTGTACGCTACATGATGTACCCAAGGATATGAATTTTCAAGGTCATTACGGGTCACATATCTTACATTACACTTGAACAAAAATTGATTCTTAATAGTAAAAGGAGATAACTAACTTGTCATCCCGTCTTCTATGTCTGGATGCCTAAGTTTATTTCCAACACTGTATCCAATACACATAGTATTCATACTTTCATGATACCAGTGGGTATTAGTGATAGTTGTACTATCAGGTGATGTCCGTTACAACAAACGCCCAATGATGATAAAATGCTACAATATATACAAATCAATGACAGTCCTACGAGTCTACATGTAGATGCATTTAAAGATTGCATGATTAATTTTGCAAAGCATAAAAAGGACTTGAGCTTAAAATAAATTCTTGATTCATCCAAAATCCAAGTTAATTGCATACATCAATATTACTGATATTAATGTCATTGCATATCCATGACATACATTCTGCATTCATAAATGAGAAAGAGAAAAAGACAAAAATAAAGCATTCAAGCATTGCATTTAATTTTACATCCTAAGTGCATCCATACATTTATTTGAATAAAGAAAATCTCAAAAACATTCATTTTCATATTCACTTAGCATCATTTAAACCACATTTATACCAGTAATAAATCAAATGAGCATAAATGATGTCATCACATATCTAATTTAACTCATCAAGAGACCAAGATAAACATAATCACATGTGCATTACATCTAAACATCTATCAAAGCATGAGAACCCATGAACATATCAAAATCAAGATCAACTATCTCAGATATATCAGATATGGATCAGATCAAAAATATAGAACTGTCTACAAAAGAGTATTAGAGTATCATGTGAATCAAATATACATGTATAAATGTCATCATACAAAAGAATGATCTCAGAAGGATCTCGATATACATTATACTCTCAAAAATATAACAACATGCAATATTAGGTCTAACTACCACCCTCTCCCTGATCTAGAGGAGGAGGAGGAGGTGGAACAAATGGAGCTGGTGGAGGCATGGCCCCCTTAGATTGCTGAGCCATGCGTGAAAAAGATAGTGCCCTCTGACCCTCTAGAACCATAGCATGATATAAACTAAAATATTAAGCTACTCTCTGTCCCTGATGGTAGCTATCTAAGCCTTAGTGTCTCTCTTTTCCTTGAGGATATCACCCTGCCTGTCCCTCTCTGGTCTAAGCCACTCAAGCTGGGCATCCCTATCTGCAAGTAATGCCTCCAAAGTCATGATCCTAGCTCTAAGATGCTCACACTCACACTCACACTCACACTAAGATAGTGCACCTCCATCTCTGCCTAAAGATCCTCTGCCTGAATCCTGTCCAGATGGCCTGTCCTATGGCCTAGCCTATTGAGCCTCCTACTGATGCTGCCTCTATCTCTGCTGATCTCTGGTCAAAAGTGGACTTGGATCCTATTGGAGAGCAACAAATCTGAAGCAATTCTACCTCCCATTGCCACTAGCGCTCTCTCCACCACCCACCGCACCTCCACCCCTATCATCAACATCATCCTGATCATCTGAACCCTGTTCCCTATCAAGAGGAGGGCACCTCCCACCACGTCTATCGCCATCCCTACCTCTATCTCTCCCTGTAGCTCTCTCTCTCTCTCTCTACCCCCCCTCAGCCTCAGACATGACGCTCATTAGTGGGATCATAATCTAGTGGATCCTCAATCTGTGGAATGGCCTCATCAGGCACTGTGAACCGAGGAAATAGATAGTGTAACATATGCGCATGCAAACCATCTGAACAATTTGCATCTGCTACCTTTGACTGTAGATCCCATGGTACTGCTACCATACCTCTAATTTCTCTTTGTACGGTCTCATAATCCAATTGAGGACCCCACAGTGGTGTCTCATCTCAGATCTGTGCATATACAGATGTATCCTAGCATCTTCCTTGCATCTGGCCATACTGCCTCAATACCTGTGTGACTACGAATCTCTCAATAATATATTTGTTACTACCAATCAGGTACATGCTTTGGAAGAAAAATGGCATCTGTCATCTATCTGATATCCACTCCTTACAATCAAGGTATGGTTGCCATACTACAACTATCATCTCATCAAACAATCGGCACCAATACTATACCTTGCCTAGATACGGCTACTGCATCCAACTAGAATACATGAATATATAAGGCTGCTGCTCCAACCGTTGCCTATCAACTATCAACTGTGTAACTAGGATGTGCTCCTAGGCCTAGATCTGAAGTACCAGGATACAAACTATCATACTCTAAGAATAATTATACACGATCTTGTGTAACTCTCTATACATGTGTGCAAGTATGCAACTGCCCCATGCAAATCTCTGCCTCAACACAATCATCTGCTCAAGCATATCTACCCAACCGACCATGAATCCATGTTGTCCTTGGTCATGCATAAGGACGCCTTTGATCAATCTGGCCAACTATACATGAAGACACTCATAGTGATCACACATGTATTCTCATGTTAGATACCGATGAGTAATAGTGTCTTCATCAAATAATCATCGTGTTGTAACAATTGATGAAGTAAAGGTAGAATCAAACTAGACCTCTCGCCCCATAACAAGAACTCTAAGTATCTGCCACACATCCTCTGGCATAACGGTCATCTCTCCAGTAGGAAGATGGAAGCTGTTGTGCTTCGAGTGCCATGTCTCAGCCAAAGTAGTCAACAACCCTCGATATACCCTGATATCGGGTAAATCCCTCAAAGACAATAAACCAACACGAGCCACTAGCTCTACCTCGTCATCAGTCAAAGACCTTGACAGAGCAAGAACATGAGCGGGATATGGTCCATGAAATGAAACAACCTCAAAAGGAACCTGTTAAATAGATAGTAATTACAAAAAAGTTCAAAATCAGTGTTCTATCTAAGCAAGCTAAGCATAAAACCTATCAGCTAAGTGTTTTTTTTGTCAGCAGAAGAAACACGTCAAAATGGGAAATTAACTAAGTTAAAAACCAGAAGTGACCCTATTTTTATGGGGTGTGATCCCTTTTGTGGGATGTGATCCCCAATTCCCAAGATGTGATGGGGCATCCAGGAAGCAATCCTATTTTTACAGGATGCAACACAGGATGCGGTCGCGTGTGACCCTGTTTCAACAGGGTGTAAAAAACTTGAAAAACCTAAAAACTACTACAGCATGCCATACAAAACCTAAAACAATGTGTGATCTAGAATTTGTAGGATGTGATGCGAGATTTACAGTAAAAATAGGAAATGACACAAAATTTGTAGGATGCGATCCTAAATACTAGAAACAACGCAAAACTAAATTGCCTATATCTTGAGTAAAAATGTAAAATAATGAGAATTGCAAATTTGTCAAGCTAGGTTTTTGAGCACTTACCAGAGGTGGGTAGTCATCTGGATGCTAATGTCAATGACTGAGCTCTATATTATGCTTCTCCATAGGGACCACCATCTTCTCTATAGAGCTCTCTAAATTACCAAGGTTAAAAGTGAAAATGAGTGAGTAAAAAGTAAATTTAGACCTATATATTTGACTTTTTGATCTATTTAGGAGCTCCAGAACTCCTCCCAGACAAAGGAAACTCATTTTGTTCTCTTTGTGATCAATCGGGAATGAAATCGAATGCATAAACAATGTTCTACACAACACAGTAACATTTTTACGATAGTTACTGAAAATGTAGAATTGCTTCATATGTTCTAAAAATGATTCACAAGCTTTATGCAATCAATTTTTTGGGTTCCATATCATCCAATTGCACATTATTCATCAAATATCTTGGTTAGACATCATTTTATCAGAATCAAAACTCACATATTAACGTGATTAACTTGGTAAAATTATGTTTTCTCTAAACACACCTTCGCTTCTCCACTTCTTCTAAATTGATTCTTTCTTGATTCAATCGATCAACTCAAGTGATACATTATTCTATAGCGGGATTTATTATTTTTCCTTTGATTTCATTCTCGAGGGGGCATGACCACACTAAAATCAATCAAATTCTTGCTCAAAACAACATTAAAATGACTTTGTTATCAAACAAACTAAAGGCATGATAGTTCCTTGACTAACTCAGGACTGTTGGATTGAAGGATTCTGTTCTCACAAGCTGGATATCCTATGTCTACTTTTTTCTTAGATTCTTATTAAGCTCTTGGCAGCTTTGTACTGACCTTCGTTTGATCAAGTTTGAAGTCGGTATTATCGATTTTGAATGACAGCCAAGTTCAAAATTGGTATCTTTAAGATCTTTGCTTATTGACCTTTGTTCAATCAAGTTCAAAGTCAATTCTATGAGTTTAGTTCAATCAAGTGTGAGACTGATCTCACTAGACATTTCATTCAATCAAGCGTGAAATTCTCAAACTTTCTGAAGTCAACATCAAAAAATTTCTTTGAATCAATGCGTTGCTCGCACATCTATTCAAAGAGGGGCAGATGTAACCACCCTAATTTGGTCTGCTCTGACCATAGACCCTATTTTCCCTAAGTGTGATCATACCCGTAATTATGTAAAGATAATTCTTCAATTTATTGGCATAATTCATTAAAATTAATCTAATCTCCTAAGTGGTTTTAATCAATAAATAAAATTAATTGCCTTAGCCAATTAAATTAATTAAATCAAAATAATTGAATTAAATAAAAAACAATTCAATTCAATCAAAATAAATCAAAATATGGCTAAAGTAATTAATAAAAGGGAATTAAATAAATCCTCAAATGGCATTCCCATTTACAAAAGGGAAAGTCAATTCCCTAACCAATGGGAGTGAAATCACTTGGATCACCTCACATGGATTACCAAAGATTCAATCTCCACCTCTCTTCCACTTTCAATCTCAACCTCTCATCCACCTAATTCTTCTATAAATAGAATGAATTTTAAGCTCAATGGGCCCCTAATTTTAGAAGTAAACTTATGCTGCTTGCATTCTTAGAAATCTTTATGCATTTTAGAGTAAATCTTGATTGTATTGTTATAATATTCAATTCTAGAACTAAAATGAACTATTTCTTGAGCATTTAGGGTAATTTCAATTGAACCTTCCATTCTAGGTTGTATATGTCATTGATTAATGCATAATCTGAGGACAATTATTGCATTCTTCATACTCCTCTTGGATAGGAAGCAATAAGTTAGTTTTAGTGTATGATTTTATGGCTTATTCTATGTTTTACACTAATGTAATGACCTATTGAAGTGTTGTGTTGCAGCTTGCAGGAACCACAAAATACACACACAATAGTATGCTTTAAAATATTCAGCCCCATCTCCAAATGGGTTGCTTAAACCTATTAATTTTGCATGGGAGATGATAATTTTATCAAAGTTAAATTCTCTTCAGTTGTAAGTGGATAGGGATTTTTTGAATTCCTTTTTTATGAAGTGTTGTGCAATTACTTTCATGTTATGTTTTGTTCTTGAGTATTTATTCTACAATGTAAAAAATATTTTGGTGGATTTTCTTTGAGAGAATATATTACCAATGTTGTTTTGTTTTGAAAATGATTTTGTTTCTAAAAAATATGAGTTATTAGTATCCCTTCAGGATTATCTTTAGCTTCAATCACCATGTTAGATCACATCGTTTTGAAATATCCAATTGAATACACATACACAACTTCAAATTTTTTGAGGTTTTGATATTGTTTAGAGTTATTTGCCAATCAAAATGGGGTTTTTTTCTATATAAGTATCAATCTTAGAAATTTTAATGATCGTAGTATGATAAATATGCACATCAAACCATTTGGTAAGATTGAAGTGACACAAGTCACAGATGTACACTATCCTGGTCAGATATTTTCTATTATCAATTGAAACTTGAAACTTGAAACTTTGAGGACTATGGTAGGTTCCTTAAATTAGGAAGTTTCTAGTTTCACTTTTTTTTTTTATGTTTCACCATAACTTGTTAATGGAAAATGTTTCAGGTTTCTACCCCTTAATTTCATTTTACCTTTTTCTCTAACAAAAGAATACCTTGAGAAATAACTTGTCAATTTGATTTGACTTGTAAATAAAGAGGAATTTTGGTGCAATGACTGAGGAACACTTGTGAATGTGTGTCTTGGAATGAAACCTCTCTTTCTCAAATGAGGTAAGAAGCCCATAAAATGGATAGAAATGTGGCAAAGATATGATATAAAAATCATGTGCTATACCCTTAGGGCAAAGATTAACTAGCTCAAGTTTGTCGCTGGAAGATGCAGGATTCTGATTAGAGCTTCATAGCTAGACATAAGGTTTGATAATTACCTAGTAAAAAAAATACATTTGAGTAAAGTTCTTATGTCGGCCTCTGATATTTTGTCTACATCCATGAGCTGACATCTCTTTCATACATTTTGTCAAATGAAGATGCCCTAGGGTAAACAATGAATGAAGATACCCTAGAGGACTATAAAAATGTCTCAAAGTGAAATGGAAAAATTCAAGGAAATTTTTGTTGATTGAATATGTAATAGTCATTTTCTCACACATAACATTGTTAAAGGAGTTGATGTGATGTGTTTGATCTTTCTTTTCAAGTCTTGGATAGATGAAATTATAAACATGGTGCTTACTATATGCCACTGCCCTATCATAGGAAACGCAAGGTAGAAACTGTGAAATTTCATTTTGTTTTGAGTATTGTGTCACTAATCACCATGAAGGGGAATGGTTAAAGAAACAGATTGGAAAGACTGTGATCGAAACAAATTCAAGTTTAGAGACAAGAGGAAACAAAGAAAGGAGGAAACTCAAAATCCTCTCATCAATCACTGACAACTATGTGATTCCTTGTTCTGTTTTCTATTATGGTGTGTGCTCCTATTTTCTATGTTTTTTTAATAATTAAAAATTTCACATTGTAGGGGGAATATAACACCAGTATTCCACTCTAGTGGCAATGAAAATTTATTTTGGTGTTAGAAATTGAATTATAATGATCAATGACAACTTCTATTTCTATTTATGTGTTATTTCCTTATGTAACCTTATGGTGTAAAATACTGTAGTGAACAAAAGTACTAGTGTAATGCAGTTCATTGGTATTGAAATAGTCAGTAGTAATATAAAACACCATGTGAGGTGATAGATGTAGTTAAAAGATATATCCAATCATAGGTTAACAAGCATATTTTTAGGTTTCCTATTGATTCCAAAATTCCCAAAGACACAAGCCAATGATGTGTGTCTAGAAGAAAATATCAATGATTATTAAGGACGTGCCCAATTTGCTTAGCTTTCAAATTTTTGAATATCTGAGATATTGCCATGTATTTAAGAATGAAGATACATGGGGATAGAAGGCTCCAAAACAAGAGTATAAAATGTTGGGTGGAATGGGGAGGAACTAGATAAGATTCCAATTTTGAATTGCATCACTAGTTTAATCAGGGATTGCTAGGAATCATGTAGTGGTGAAGGTGTATGCAAAAATTTTATTCCTAGAACTTAGGAAAGAATTTGTATCTGCAAACTATCTTATTGTAGATGGAGCAAGGAACAACCAAATATTTAATTGGCAAAAATTTGCAAGCACTGTTAAGATTTTAACAAGTCAAATCCCTATTGAAATGGGTTTCCACCAAATTTGCATTAACTGGTAATGGCTGAAGATGAAGTTTGGGTTTTTGCTCTACGAGATATTTTAAAGAACCATGAAATAGTTAGGAGATTGGATTTAGAGAGATCTATAGCCCCTGAGGTAGATCATATATTTCCAGATTGGGATAAAGGTAATGAAAAATATTCTCAATTCTTGGGATAAGCTACAAAATGCATATTGAAGCATCAAGATGTTTATATAACTGATTTCATCCCCCAAAAAATTAGTTTGGAAGTTGGAGAGCTTGGATCAGGAATTGATTCTGACATTGTATGGATAGGATAGTATGGAAATTGCATAGAGTAATCTGTATGTCCTAGGGTATAGATCTTGTAGATTCCTGTCAAACTAGCACTTAGGTTGGTCATATAGAAGGGAAAACAGAGGGATTGTATTACTATTCGTTAATTGTTTAAAGAGTTATAAGGGACTAGAAATCCACAAATATAATATTTTAAGTTTTTTTCCTTATTGCTGTGTGGTTTGGTAGTCTTTTCTTTGATGCCACAACTTTACCTACATCAAATTTAAGAGTAAATGCAATACTGATCTACATTTTCAAATTATAAATCAAATTATAATTCACAGTAGATCATTACACATTTGGTTTAGCTTAGCCATTTTTTATATTGCATCATCATCAGACTTGGGTCTTCAGACATCCTACAATTTCAAACTCATGTAAAACAATAAAGCAAGAGTTGACAAGGAGCCACTATATGAGCATACTTGCATTCTCAGACTTTGGGCAATTACCCTAGCTTTCTTGACGTAGTGAACCTTGATTGGTTCTATGAAATTGACTCATAATTTTTCAGTTTTCCATTCATAAATTTTTAATATTTCCCAAGAGTTTCATACTCTTGCATGTGAACATTAAGTACTTCCCTCATACTTGTATGTCTACATACAAGCCAATGAAATTCTTATGTTTTCTACGGCCTTAAGCTTACAACTTGATAAACTAGTTAATACCCCTATTCAAATGAGTGAATAACAGTTTGAATAAACATTTCAGCCATTCTGAAAAGAAATAACATTTTCTTCAAGCATGACTGACTCCAAATGTCACTTTTTATAGGAAAGAGTCTATCTCCCTTCTATTATATTTCACTACAATTGAGAGGAGATGATATAATCATAGTTTCATTTACTCTATCGAGAAAAACACATTTACCTTCAAGAGAGAAAAGTAGCTAGAGTTAAAATTCATAGTGGCTTATGTCTACACTCTTGGACTGAAGTTCCTTTCCCACCATCAATGTCATTTCCTCCCTAATGTAAATATTTGAGGAAAAATTATCAATGAATGTCTCATAACTACTGATTGGACTGTTACTGACTAGTTGTTGAGTTTGTCTCATTTGATGGTTAACTTTTCCTAATAAAATGCTCGTCGTATGTTACTGAGGTTGACTGTCTATGGAAATGTTGATTCAATGTGTGTCCTAAACTCCCCCCAATTGTTGATTGGATGATATAGGTCTTATGTTTGATGCTGCCTCCTTTTTGGTTTTGTACTGTATATTGACAATAGTCATTTTGGAATTTGATTTGAGATGTTGTCTACATTAGTATGTTTCTTTTTATTGCAATTATAATTAGTATGAATGAACAAAATAATCAACTAAACAAAATGATATGTTGGAATGACAGTGCAATATTTATCGATATAGTGTCAATGGCTTTGGTCAATGTGCCTATGTGTCAATGTGGTGTTGGCCCTTGTGTGTTGAAGACATCATGCACAAAAAGTAATCCTAGGTGTCAATTTTGGGGTTTCCCAAATAGGAAAAAGGTCTGGATATGGAATTATATTTTATGTTTAAAATTAATGTGACAAGTAATCATTTTAGGAAGAACTGATGTAGATTTGGTATTGCAGGGAAATAGTGGATGTCAATACTTTCGGTGGGTCGATGAAACCATATTTATATCTACCCCATCTACATCTATACCTGATGTAGGAAATGAGTGCAACTTGTGCAAGGTTTGAGAGGCAGCTAGTGCCACCAAGATTGGTTCAATGGCGAAAGAAGAAATCATGTTTCTGCGGTGCCTCTTTGTGTAGTTTGTGCACTACTGTGTTGGGACCATATGCATAAATGTGATTAATAGAGGGCTATTGTAGATACTGAAATTTTTTTAGAATTTCATATAGATACGTTTGACATATTTTGATAAACTCATGAACTTTTTTTTGTTTATGACTTCATTATGATTTTCTATATCTTGGATGGGGTTTTGTAAATTTAATCCTTGTTCCTTTTAGAAGTGTGTGGATTGACTATGCACATGCATAATTGTAGATGAGGATTAGTAATAGGGTGCCAGGCGTCGCTTAGATCCTTTGGATATAACCCCATATTTTTCTTCCTTGCAGGTTCTAGATCATACAGGAGCATATTGGATTCAACCCCAGAGACATTGGCAAGGATCACCCAACTTCATAAAACAAGAACAGAAACAACCCAACTTAAATGTAGAAGACATACAGACCTGTCTAGTGATCATATTGTGCTGAAGGTGGAGTCTGATGCTGCTTCAATGAAATCAAGCAGTGATGAAAAATTTAATGTCTGTAGTTGTTGTAGCGGCAGCATTAGGTGCCACCTTCAACACAATATTTTACCTTGCCAATATTTTACATATGGTGTTAGAAGGCCCAGATGGGCATAAATTCAATGGTACAATTATGGTCTCTTTTTCCCTTGGTAATGCTTTTCAGGTAGAAACAGTAGGATACCATCTATCTTTCTTGAAGACTCTTTATCAAAAGGGGATCAATGTCCTCTATCTTCAATCAAATAAGGGGTGCAGAAGGTTACTCTACATCAGTTTAGTATAGAAATTGAGTGCTATACCCAAACGATGCATAGCAACTTCTGCACCCTCGATTTCAGTGAAGAGAGAAATGCCATTGATACCCTTTGGATAAAGAGGTTTGATACCACTTCTACCATCCTTTAAAATAATGGTTTTAAAGTTAAACATGAACTACAATGTCACTGCGAGTTACATAGGCAAGGCCATCTATGATGAGCCCCTGAGGCATTAGGTCTGGCCCTTAGGTCAGGCATTAGGTCTGGCCCTTAGGTCTTGTAATTTTTAGTTCTTCCTTGATCTTGCCACCCCT
This sequence comes from Thuja plicata, assembly GCA_018584345.1. Classification (NCBI taxonomy): domain Eukaryota; kingdom Viridiplantae; phylum Streptophyta; class Pinopsida; order Cupressales; family Cupressaceae; genus Thuja; species Thuja plicata. Next base: position 1,931,707 of record MU225433.1, read on the forward strand.
TACCAATATTTTACATAGTTTGCATCTCTTTACAAAACTAGTTTTAAATGTCTTATTAAATATAGTTGTAGGTAGTTATCTCTTCTATAAACACAACACATTCCATATGGTGTTAGAAGGCCCAAATGGGCAGAAATTCAGTGGTACAATTGTGGTCTTTTTTTCCCTTGGTAATGCTTTTTAGGTAGAAACGGTAGGATACCATATATCTTTCTTGAAGACTCTTTATCAAAAGGGGATCAATGTCCTCTATCTTCAATCAAATAAGGGGTGCAGAAGGTTGCTCACCATCAATTTGGTATAGAAATTTATTGCTATACCCAAACGATATAGATCAAATTCTGCACCCTCGATTCCAGTGAAGAGAGAAATGCCATTGATACCCTTTGGATAAAGAGGTTTGATACCACTTCTACCATCCTTTAAAAGACTAGTTTTAAAGTTAAACCTAAACTATGATGTCTCTATAATTTATGTAGGTAGAGCCATCTATGATGAACCCCCGAGGCATTAGGTTTGTCCCTTAGGTCTTGTAATTTTTAGTTCTTCCTTGATCTTGTCACCCCTTACCAATATTTTACATAGTTTGCATCTCTTTATGAAACTAGTTTTAAATGCCTTATGAAATATAGTTGTAAGTAGTTATCTCTTCTATAAACACAACACATTCCATATGGTTTTAGAAGGCCTAGATGGGCAGAAATTCAATGGTACAATTGTGGTCTCTTTTTCCCTTGGTAATGATTTTGAGGTAGAAATGGTAGGATACCATCTATCTTTCTTGAAGACTCTTTATTAAAAGGGGATCAATGTCCTCTATCTTCAATCAAATAAGTGGTACAGAAGGTTTCCCTACATCGATTTGGTATAGAAATTGAGTGCTATATCCAAACGATGGAGGGAAACTTCTGTACCCTCGATTCCAGTGAAGAGAGAAATACCATTGATACCCTTTGGATAAAGAGGCTTGATACCACTTCTACCATCCTTTAAAAGACTAGTTTTAAAGTTAAACCTGAATTACAATGTCTCTGTGAGTTATGTAGGCAAGGCCATCTATGATGAGCCCCCGAGGATTTAGGTATGGCCCTTAGGTATTGTACTTTTGATTTCTTCCTTGATCTTTCCACCCCTTACCAATATTTTACATATTTTGCATCTGTTTATGAAACTGGTTTTAAATACCTTATGATTGATTTAGCTAAGTTATTGATGTAGCTTATCTTACAATCTTGTATGTAATAAATTATGAATATTATATCACGCATCTACTTGTGTAGCCATATATACAGGTGCATGAAATAGAGAGGCAAGGAGAATATGATAAACAGGCAAGAAAGAGAAATTCAGGTATGCAGTTGCAAGTCATGTTGGTTATTTGAACATCGTAATAAGCTTTATTGTTCTAAGTAAAATTATTATCATTTTAGATTCCAGTTAAATGATATAACTAATAGGTTCACACTATGTATTAATGTAGTATGTCATTGTTTAGAAAGAAAAATAATATTGCAAATTATATATGTTCAGAGTAGAATAAATAGTTTGTTTAATGTCCAATCTAGTGTTATGAATTTTGGGCATTACATACAACTCTCCCATTTATTTTTCACAAGTTATAATAATTCATATAGTAGAATTTTTTCAACACTCATGTGTTATGGCATTTAATGAACATGTACGTATCATAAGTATAGTTTTTACAATTTTGTTTCTCTGCTATAAACAATTCATTATTTAATCAATTTCATTCGTTCTAGGTCTTTGCTCATAAGTGCATTTTGAATGTGTCATTGTCAAATGCTGGTATCAAGATATTTTAGGCTTCCAAAGGATATTCCAAAGCCCATGTGGCAATATCCCATGTCTTACATCATTTTCCACTGCAAGGCATTGCAGGTAAGGAAATCTTCCCTAACATTATTAGGTATAATTTCCCGTTGAAGAAAATTTTCATTTTGAAAAAAATGGAATCCCTACATATATGTGATGGCTTATAAGCTAATAAACCATTATGCTAATAGTAAAGTAACATAACAAAATACACAGCCATATATATTAATGCAAAGTAACACCTGAAGATAAATATCTAGACTAATCACTGACAAGGATGTCGTTGGTGATTACTCTAGATATTTATCTTCATTTGTTTTTTTTAACATTCCATATTGGTAAAAATTTTGACAAAATTTGGTCGAAACCCTCACCAAGACCGGTCTACATATCCACCATTTTGTGTCAAAATTTAGCGTCATGGGTTTGGCATCCTGGTTGGATGGGCCAAACATTTTGACCGACATTGGTTGAAAGTTTGACGAATAAACTTGCCAATTGCAGATGTCAATTTCGACCAAGGTTGGCATAGAACATTCAACCTTAACAACAATGTGTTGAAATTTTGACTAGAAAAATAGCGGCAAGACCATTTATGGATCATTCGACCAATCTTGGTAGAAAATTCAACCAATTTTCATCAAAAAAAAGTGCCAATTATACTAGTGTGCAGATATATAGTGATGCTATCTTTAAGATTAAAATTATGTGAATTTGAACATGAAACAACATTTCACTACAAACCATATTCTTCCTTAAAAATATGCTATCTTTAAGATTAAAATTATGCAAATTTGAACATGAAACAACATTTCACTACAAACCATATTCTTCCTTAAAAATATGTTATTTTCCACTTGAAGTTATAAACTTTATTGTATTCACTTGAAGCTAGAGATTTTGGACATTTGCATTAAGATAATAATGATAGGATATGGAGGTCTAATCAATTTTCCTATTTTATGGGCCCATCCATATAGCTTGAAATTAAAATGAGTTGTTCATGTACCACTAGGCAATGATGCATCTTTTAGGTCAGTGTATATTTATTCTTTGTGTTTGGAGAATCCATTTCTTCATTTTACTCATTTGTTTGATTGTGAAGGAAGGCAAGATAATTACATTAAACTAAGATAATGATCCACTTGATTTTATATGGTTTGATGTTGATTTCTTCTTTGTCATGTGTTCATAATGCTAATTTTTATTACTTTCTTAGAGTTTGATATTGCAATTATTCATTTCACTCCTCTATCAAGATGTGAACAAAAGGTGAGTGCATCATGCTTCACTAACTTAATGAACCACTTAGTATTTTTATCATCCTTATCTTCTTTCTTTGTTGTGTTGTTTTATAATTTGTTGTTTGAGAAGAATTTTTTTCATCTAAGTCCTCTATTTAGTTGTAGATAGAAATTGAGGTTGTCATACTTCACTTAGGCAATGAACTACATTCTTTATAATTCTATTTCTCATTTTTTAATCCTATTTTTCTTTACCATTATTTATTTTTTAAATAAATTTCTTTATTTGAATTTTTTATGTGGTGATAAATTGAAGGGGAGGTTATCATATCACAATTAGGCAATGACCCACTAGAATATCTACTTTTTTACTTATTTTCTATTGTGTATTATTTATATAGGAGTTTAGGGGTCCTAATAGTGGTTCATCCTAAATTTTAGGATTGGCATGACCTTGTAAGTTCTTTCTTTTAGAAACTATTTATTTCTTGTTTACTTTTTAATTAGGCATTTATTCATTTCACTCCTCAGTGTAGCTATAAATGGAAGTTTAGAACATTATACCTCACTAAGGATATAACCCACTTATTTTTGTGGATTTATTTTAATTTTGAATCCTTAATGGTTATTTGGGTGATTTGAATATTTATGAAATATGTTATGAAGTTAGAGTGAGTTGTTAATTTGATTGATTAGCCTTTACCTAAATTGAATGGTTATTTCATGTGCATTTAATTGAATAATGTATAATTTATAATATTTTTTATTTTTGTATGGTTAATCTTGTGACTATATGTGGAATTAAATGTCTCTAAGAACAATATTTACATGAAATTATTACTTTAATTTGTTAGCGAAGAGCTCTCAAGATAGGATCACAACTTGCAAAGAACTCTCACAAAGATAGAAGACAAACAAATATTTGACACAAATGAAATGTTGTATGAGATGATATTCAAATGTACAATGAATTACTTATATATGCAAAGAACAAAAGTGAGTGCACCAAATATATGTGAGGGTAGATAAAACTCAACCACCCATCTACAAATTTATTAAATGCAATGTACCTAATATTAATGTTAAATTAAAAATAGTAACTAATAATGCTAAATGCCTAAGTTGGACTTGAGCATGAGTTTATTAATAATGTTTACCTCAAAAACCCTTCTTAGGTGCAACTTAGGGAGAATAATTATTATAAAAAATGATATGATGATGGGTCTCGATAAATATGCCATATTTGTTATCGATTTACAACTAATCATGCAACTTATCTTTTACTGTAAATAGAGGAAAGAAGAGAACCTCATGGGAAAAAACTCCTCTCCAAAAGAGATATATGCAAATCATGCAATAATGAATGAAGGTCTCGAAAATAGCCCCCAAGAATGCCATCCATTAAAATAAAATAATACAATTACCTTGCTAATGAAGAGAAATATAGAGACACAATTTCTCCCCATACTGAATTATCCTTGTAAACACAAAAGCATTGTTGAATGCCAAAGAAGCCAATTATGATAAATAACATGTCTTCCCTTGGGAATAAGTGAATCCAATGGGGCATGTAGAAGAAGTTCCATATCGATGACGAAATGAGATGGAAGAAGTCACTCAAATTAAATCTCAGAAGAAGAGTCGAGGGCCTCCAAACTTTTATCATTAGGAATAGGAAAATACCCAATCAATGAAGAAAAAATGGATGGAGACTCAATAACATACTCTACTAGAAAATATGTAAAAATAAATGATACTTTCCCAACCATTTCATCAAAAGGTGAAGTAGAAGAATGAGAAGCCAACTTATAAAGACCTAAAATTAAACCATCCTGGAACTCAAAATTTGAAAGACCAATGATTTTCTATTATGTTGAAGTATTGGAATCCACATTGAAACTTTCAACTCTCATGTAGAAAGAGAAAAAGGAAACATGATCTATTAGAAAAAAAATGTCTCAACCTTGAATTTACATGTGGTTACTATTTTAAGTTAGTTTTCATTTGAGCATGATTTTTCCCTATTCTTTCTCCAAATTTTCATAAGGGCTAGATAAGCATGTTAATAAATATTTTGTTCCAAGATCATGTCTAGTTTTTTAGAAATTGCCAAAAAAATTAAAAATTCAATTTTGAAGGCTTTAGAGGCTCCAAAATATCTTGAAAATGAGGATAAATGGTTTAGCAATTTACAAGGTGATAGTGCACATTGTGATCTTTCTGTTGCTTCAAACTGTTTATCAATCAGACACCTAGTTTGAAGGTTATAGCCTCCAGAAGTTTGGTCTTCTGAAATAGGAAATGTAAAAATGTGTTGAACATGTAAATGAGTTGTAAAAGGGAGCTACACATGATGGTGTGTGTATTTTAATATCATATATAATGTTTGATTATAAATAAGATGAGAACCACTTTATAAGTGGTGTTTAGCTCATGGTTTTACAATATCATTTGACATTTTCATGTGTTGCATATCGGATATTACTTGTGTGAGATGGAGGGTGTGTGTAGGATTCCTATAACTATTTAATTACCAATGAGTCTCTACTTGATGATACTCTTGGGAGAAGATTTATGGACAACAAGTATATTGTAGTCTATTATTGATTTATGAATAATATATTGGGTTGCTTTTGTGTTACATCCATCTTTCTCACTATAAATTTATTATGTGTTTGGTTCAATACCATAGATGTTCATATCATTTTATCAAAATAATGGTTCAAATTGTATAAAGGAAATGATATTATGTTGCATTCTTAATCTTGAATTGTAATTCAAGTTATTTCACATGTATCATGATCGAGATAATGATTACAGACTAACTATATATTCTTGACTAAGTGGTTGCAAGAGATGATCATCCTATGATGAGGGATGGAAAGTATCACCAGGTATGGGATGCAAACATGGTCATGACCTTTGAGCTATTTGATTCTTGAAGCTGGTAAGTATTATTTTAAATAATAAAAATATATTCTTACTGACACACACACACACATACATATACATAAGTACATACATACATACATACATACATACATACATACATATATATGTATATATGTATATATGTATGTATGCAAGTATACATGTGTGTGTGTGTGTGTGTATAGTAGACATACATACATATATATACACACATGTATATATATGTATTTATGTATGTATACTAGGAATATTACACACACACACACACACATAATTGGATAATATTCATTATAAATGTATAAAACCTTAAATATCATTATTTTAATTAATTATATTCTTATTCTTAAATATAAAGAAGTTGAATTTCATTTGGAATGCATATGAATGTGAATTTGAATAAATATCCCATTAGCCATGATATTGAATAAGTGGCGTGGAGGGAACCAATGAAATTAAACCATTCCTTGAGTTTTCTATCAATTTGGCTAAGAAGTCATTAATGAAATTCCTTCAATTAATTTGAGAGCATCACTCCAATGAATCTTATTTCCATTGATAAGAGTGATGTTGCTTCCAACAATTTCAACAAATTTTAGAAAATGAAAATTTCATCAAAACCAACAACTCATCCAACATTGTTTATGAACAAGTGACAACAACATCCAAAGATGTGGCTCCTTTGTCATTTGTCTTTAAACATTCTTGTAATTTTACTCAGCTTTCTAAATCTTTACATAATGTGATGTTGAAGTCAATTAATGCTCATTAATACTTCCTCCTATTAAATCCATTGACACATCCAAACCTCAATCCAAATACTTATTTGAACCCAAAGATCTTTCCCAATACCATTGTCAACCTGTTGGAATTAATGGAAGTAGTACTGAGAGGGGAGGGGTGAATGAGTACCTCTAAAACTTTTAACACTTTTCACCATTCATCCTTAGTAATCATTCATTACTGTATTACCGACCATGACTGTTGTTCTTTCTTATGCATGTATTGTTCATTCATAAACTCTAATAATTTGCAATAATCATAGAAACATTCATGAAAGTAATAAACACATAACAGAAGATATGATATCATAGAAAAATCGTGTTAGGAAGTAAAAAATGCGGTGGGGATGGCACCCACAAAACTTCACTATCTTTAGATTGGAAGGAAGACGGTTAAGGCTTACGATTTGATCACTTCTAATGATCTACCATGTTAGGAGTATTACATGTGGTTACTATTTTAAGTTAGTTTTCATTTGAGCATGATTTTTCCCTATTCTTTCTCCAAATGTTCATAAGGGCTAGATAAGCATGTTAATAAATATTTTGTTGCAAGATCATGTCTAGTTTTTTAGAAATTGCCAAAAAAATTAAAAATTCAATTTTGAAGGCTTTAGAGGCTCCAAAATATCTTGAAAATGAGGATAAATGGTTTAGCAATTTACAAGGTGATAGTGGACATTGTGATCTTTTTTTTGCTTCAAACTGTTTGTTAATCAGACACCTAGTTTGAAGGTTATAGCCTCCAGAAGTTTGGTCTTCTGAAATAGGAAATGTAAAAATGTGTTGAACATGTAAATGAGTTGTAAAAGGGAGCTACAAATGTTGGTGTGTGTATTTTAATGTCATACAGAATGTTTGATTATAAATAAGATGAGAACCACTTTATAAATGGTGTTTAGCTCATGGTTCTACAATATCATTTGACATTTTCATGTGTTGCACATCGTATATTACTTGTGTGAGATGGAGGGTGTGTGTAGGATTCCTATAACTATTTAATTACCAATGAGTCTCTACTTGGTGATACTCCTGGGAGAATATTTATGGACAATAAGTATATTGTAATCTCTTATTAATTTATGAATAATATATTGGGTTGCTTTTGTGTCACATCCATCTTTCTCACTATAACTTTATTATGTGTTTGGTTTGATACCATAGATGTTCATATCATTTTATCGAAACAATGGTTCAAATTGTATAAAGGAAATGATATTATGTTATGTTCTTAATCTTGAATTGTAATTCGAGTTATTTCACATGTATCATGATCGAGATAATGATTACAGACTAACTATATATTCTTGACTAAGTGGTTGCAAGAGATGATCATCCTATGATGAGGGATGGAAAGTATCACCAGGTATGGGATGCAAACATGATCATGACCTTTGAGATATTTGATTCTTGAAGCTGGTAAGTATTGGCTAGGTTGAGGTTGTTTATAAGCCTAGTAAGTGAAGGTTTTGAACTATGTTCCTAGTTGGTCTTACTTTGTCAGCTAGTTGAGTTAATAGCCTTTGGGTTAGGATCTTTTGTCTTGGACCTAGACCTTTGCCTAGACTATTTCCTTATTAGGATTTAAAGTAATAACTTAACGATGGTATTATTTGAAATAATAAAAATATATTCTTACACACACACACACACACATACATATACATGCGTACATACATACATATACATGCATACATACACACACACACATACATACATAGATACATACATACACATACATACATACATACACACACACACACACACACACACACACACACACATATATATATATATATATATATATATGTGTGTGTGTGTGTGTGTG
>MU225433.1:1942785-1975526 GCA_018584345.1 Thuja plicata
ATATATATATATGTATGTATGTATGTATGTATGTATGTATACTAGGAATATTACACACACACACACACACACACACAGTTGGATAATATTCATTATAAATGTATAAAACCTTAAATATCATTATTTTAATTAATCATATTCTTATTCTTAAATATAAATAAGTTGAATTTCATTTGGAATGCATATGAATGTGAATTTGAATAAATATCCCATTAGCCATGATATTGAATAAGTGGCATGGAGGGAACCAATGAAATTAAACCATTCCTGGAGTTTGCTATCAATTTGGATAAGAATTCATTAATGAAATGCCTTCAATTAATTTGAGAGCATCACTCCAATGAATCTTATTTCCATTGGTAAGAGTGATGTTGCTTCCAACAATTTCAACAAATTTTAGAAAATGAAAATTTCATCAAAATCAACAACTCATCCAACATTGTTTATGAACAAGTGACAACAACATCCAAAGATGTGGCTCCTTTTTCATTCATCTTTAAACATTCTTGTAATTTTACTCATCTTTCTAAATCTTTACATAATGTGATGTTGAAGTCAATTAATGCTCATTAACACTTCCTCCTATCAAATCCATTGACACATCCAAACCTCAATCCAAATACTTATTTGAACCCAAAGATTTTTTCCAATACCATCATCAACCTGTTGGAATTAATGGAAGTAGTACTGAGAGGGGAGGGGTGAATGAGTACCTCTAAAATTTTTAACACTTTTCACCATTCATCCTTAGTAATCATTCATTACTGTATCACTGACCATTACTATTGTTCTTTCTTATGCATGTATTGTTCATTCATAAACTCTAATAGTTTGCAATAATTATAGAAACATTCATGAAAGTAATAAACACATAACACAAGATATGATATCATAGAAAACTCCTGTTAGGAAGTAAAAAATGCAGTGGGGATGGCACCCACAAAAATTCACTATCTTCAGAATGGAAGGGAGCTGGTTAAGGCTTACAATTTGATCACTTCTAATGATCTACCATATTAGGAGTATTAAGGTGGAGATCAGTTAAGATCTACTTTGTTAAGAGCTTTAGCAAAACTGATTCAAGTGTGCATTCAGTTATGTGATTTACAATAGGACAGTTAAGCCCACCTTTCTTGAAATTATTTCTTATGCGTACTACACTTGTTAGAATGATTACAAATGTTGACCTGATTGTATGCAATCTACTATTTCTGATTACAGATCCATTAAAGTTCTTAGAATAAAAATATCACCTTAAGTGATTGATGAATACCATTTCTCTACTCGTCAGTAGCCTGTGTTCTTGTTCTTTAAACTGATTTGATTCTATCTATCCTTCTGCATGAATTCTCTTGTCTGGTCTCTAGATGCTCTCTGTGGCTACAATCTTCATTGAAAAACTACTATTTATAATAGATTGAGCATCTATTTATACAAGTATTTGACCTATCTTGGAATCACACATTACAATGTTAACTCTTAGATCCAAGGTTTACAACTTGACCTTGATCTTTAGTTTGCATGTTTTAAAACAATAAAACTTATTAAAACAATATTAAATACATTGCTTCCTCTGCACATAATGGATTTAAAAGTAAATCAAAAATCTATAAATATAACTTTAGTGATTTATCTGACATGGAAAGTCAGAACCACTTTTTGCAAGATGTAATTGACTGTCAGTTCTTGGTCGTCGGGTTGAATTGAAAGTCTGTCGGTGTTCCTTTATTGAACTGTTCATCAGGTTCCCTTTGTCTGTTAGGTTCCTCTCTTTGTTGTTCTGTTGGGTTGCACTATTGTTACTCATCGGGTTGCATTTACCTTTTTGTCATCAGATAACACTTAATAGTGTTTATCAGGTAACCTTGGCATCAGGTAGTGTTGTGCCCTATATGTCGATGTAGTGTAAACCAATGGTGCAGATCATGTTTTTCCTTATGTATACTAATAGAAAAATATAATGCCTTCAATCTCCATCTTTGACATTAGTATCAAAAACTGATATGTGCATACTACTAAAGTGTTTTAGTATGTACACCATGTTTATATCCTTGTCATCATATGACTCCCCCCTAACTATATGCATCAGTATAGTATATGTATACTATTCATTCTCTATTCTTTGCTCTATATGTACATATTATTTCCACTTTCTTTTACTATACATATGATTCCCTCCTTTTAACTGAGGTGAGTGAACATATCAATTTCCCCCTTTCTTTGATACTTATGAAAAAAATGTACAACTTATAATATGCCAAAATTGTGACAAAAATGTGTCAAGTATATGGGAATGGGTTGTCTTGATATCTTCGAGCATTTTCTCCCATTTTTATTTCAGCTGTTCTAGTGCCATGTATTGTAGCTCTAGCCTTGCATGCATATCATAAATGTTGTCTAGGATAGACATTTTAGGGGTGGCAATTAATGTATTTGCCTCTGTCACACATTGTTGTAGGAGTGTAAGTGTTGGTAAGAGCTGAGCTTGGAGCTCATTTACCTCATCTCTCTATTTCATCTCTGCAATTTTTATGTCTTGTCTTAGTTTCTGAGCCTGTTTGATTTTCTCATTGTGCAATTTAATTGCTTCTTCATTTTTGGTGAGACTTTGTGCACTTGACTTAATATTAGCATCAATTTGTGCTATCTAGTCAGTATATTCTTGAGTGAGTTGATCTAGTGTACATAATTTTTGTATTAAGGTAATAGCTTCTGAGATTATTGGGTCAGTTGTGCTTACCAATTCAGATAGCTTTACCTTTTTCAATTCCACTTCCTGGCTTATCTTCTCAGCTAGCTTGAACTCATACTTTTGTTCAAGTATCTCCTCCATGACCTTCTCAGCATCAATGTTCTGAGATGTTATTGCATCTGTGAGTACCACCAGTTGATCAAGCATTGGAGATTTTTGATCAATATCCACATCAGGTACAATCTGTTGATGTATACCTCTTGCCACTTCTAGTACCTTTTCCTCCTTTGTAGCTCTCTTTAGTTTGTCTTGTATTTCTTTTCTCTCACAGAGTCTTGCATACTTTGTCAATGCAGCTGGATCCAATGTCCTTGGATCACAAACTGAAATCTCAATGATTTCATCTAGAGTTACTAGATTCTTATGTTTGTTCTTCTTTTTCTTTGAGATTTGTGGAGATGTAGATGTATGAACTACCATTGCTAGTTCATTTATTCTCTATGAAGAGCTTGGAGAAGGCTTTGTAGAAGATGCTTCTTGTGTCTTCTACTCAGGGTGCACCTGTCGGTTTGGTGAAGACGTCTCTCCATTAACCTTGGGTGTTTCTATAGATTGTGCTTCTGATTTCTTCTCCATCTCATCCTTCTTTTCTTCTTCACTTATATATTTCTGCTTTCCCTCCTCTACCTTTTGTGTTTCTTCTTCCTTTTGATCAGTAGATTCATCTTTCTGATCATCAGTTGTAGCTTATTCTACAGTTGTATCTTTTGTAGTATCTATGGTATCTTTTGCTTCTCTATAACCCTTGTCCTTGGGTGTGCTTGTGTCCTCTGCAGTAGATCCATCATTGCCCTCTAGTATGTTTATTTCCTTCATTAAGACAAGCATATTACTTTGAGTAGTAGCTTGGGATTTGTCTATAGTGGTGTCCTGCTTGTCAGTTTGAGCCTTTTTAGCAGTGACATCCTCATCTTTTTATGTCTCCTCTGCAAGGTCTATTTCAGTCAAGTCCATGATTGATGTATCTTGCCATGTGTCATCAGCGACATTCATATCTTTATCATAGGAAGCCTTTAAATCTCGTTGCTATTGATCCTTGAGTGTAATGAATATTACATCATCATTTTTCTTTGGATCTTTATCAGAGTCATATTCTGTGATGTCTTGAATGTCAAGATCATCCATTTCCTTTTCCAAATCAATTGGATCTATTTCTTCACTATCATCCAAAGCAATGTGCTAAGGAATTTCCTTTTCTTTCTCCTCCTCTTTATGAGGTGTGTTGGTGAGAAGTAACTGATTCTCACCACTTGCTGACTCTGCCGGTAGATCCAGGAGTTGTCTCCATTTATCTTCAGTCATTGTATCTAGCTCTATAAACTTTCTTTCTGGCACTTTGTATGCTCTTATCTTGGCTACAAATTTTCCTGAGTGCTTCTTGAGTATTTCTTTGATTTCTTCAACTTTAGATTCGGGAGGCATTAGTTTTACAAGTACCCTCTCCCTTGCTTCTCTCTCTGTTTGCAGAGCATATGACCATTGTTGGTATATCCTTTTACCCAGTTCTTTAGGTATTTGATTTACAAATTCTACCGGTGCATATTTGTACTTGATCATTGACTTTATAACTGCCTCTTGTATCTTATTCTGGTCCTCTGGCTTTAGTGTATCCCAGTGTCTAATTTTCTTATCAGACATGGTGCTAGATGTAGCAATAGACTCAGCAGCTTCATCAATAGTTTGATTCCTGAAAATTTTCTTTGCTACATCAGGCTCATCATCTTTTGAGTCCTCTAGGTCAGCCTTTGTCCTAACCAACCTTTTCCTCTTCTTTGGAGGTGTTGTTTTCACAGTTTGTTGTTTTATTGGTTTTGCTAGCTGCTTCCTTTTGTAGGTCCTTACTTGACCTTTCTTGATAGGTGTAGTATCGGTATTGGCAGTTTGACTCCTCATCCTCTGCTTCTTTGTAGGAGGTGGAGGTGTATCAGATTGATTTGCCTCAGAATCTGATTTCTGTTCTTCTTGTCCCTCACCAATGATGCCTTGTTCATCGGTCTCCTCTGGTTTCTCTTGTTCCTCCTCTGTTAGTGATAGAATCTTTTTAAGATTCTTGGCCATCTTGTCTTTCTTATTGATATTCTTCTTGATTTCTAGGCCTTGTTTTAACTTTGATTTGGCCTCTTCATAGGTTCCAAACCTAGCTTGTTTGCTATCAATAAGCTCATTGATCAATGCATCAATAGCATCAGTTGCCTGATCTATATTGATTTCATAATCTAGTGGGTTTAACAAAGCTATTCTTGGTACAACTAGTTTGATATGGGTGAAATCTGTGTCCACCATGAAACATATTTTATCCTTATGTTGTTCTATCAGTTGCTCGGGGATCCTTGTCCTTCCCATCATCTTTTCCTTGAACTCAAGGAAGTATGCAGACATAACAGATTCAAAATTGTCCCCTAGTGACTTAATCAGTTCACTAATCTATTGTGTTACTAGTTTGGTAGTGTCCTATTTTACTTTTCCTACTGAAGGAAAGTACTCTTAAAAATAGAAAAATATACACATGATAAGTGATCCAAACTTACATGTGTTGGTCTTTGTAGACCTAATTGTGTGCATGTTTACATCAATTTGTTTGAGCAAGATCTAACATAGATCCATCTGAATGCCCTTGGTTACTATTTTGTAGGCTATGCTCAGTGATGTTGAGGGTATGTTGTTCATCCTTCTTGATTGAAAAATATTATAACCAATCACACATGCACCAAACCTTAGTTCCTCATTGAAGATGGTGTTTACTTTCAATCCTCTTTTGTCCCATTCTTCTTTTGTAAGTTTTGTGACTTCTGGCCTGGATGGATGCTTGTGAGCCTTGGGCTTGTCAATTATTGGATAACCAGTGAAAACATGAAGAACATCCTTGGTGATTTGTTTAGGTTGATCCAACCATAGTTTCTTGTCATGCATTCTGCTAAGAACCAACCTGATCCAATTGGTTTTGAAGTCCCTTGGGAAATGTAAGGCATTGGTAAATCCTTTGACTTCCAAGTGTTTGTGTTCTTCCTTCAGGTTGCCTTCGGCATCATAGATCTTCTTATAAGCTTTATCCATTTCTAGGTCACCGAATTCTATGATCTTACAGTGGATATAAGACCTAACGTCTTCGATAAGCAAAACCCTAGGTGGAGTCTTAGAAAACATGCCAATTTCATTGAGTTGTGATGCAATTTATGGGCATATCTTGTATTTGGGCTCTATACAAGTGATGTTCTTAACTTAACCACATTTTGTTTATCATTCTTGATCTTAGTGGTTCTTGAGGTGGTTGCCATTGTTTTTCAAGTTTTAGGGCTTTCTTGATAAAATAATGATAGAGATCTTTTGGTGCCCTTGGTACTTACTTTGATCCGTGATGGTGGTGAAAGATCTGTTTACTGTACTTGGATCAATTTGAGGACTCTCTGCTTTCTTCTCTTCAAACACTCCGCTTTCTCTTCAAATTGCGAGTGCAAAATGAAGTTGTCCCATCGACTATTTATAAGCTTTTTCCCTAAGTTAGTAATAAATGCTCAATGACTCGTTGGGACATGAAGACAGAGTTCATCGGGAAGACATTTAAAAAACATTGTCGGTGTTGTCAAGGATGCTCGGGATAGCCGTTTACCAATTTTTCTGTTATTGACGGATATCAGTATTCTGTCATGACAACTTCTGAACTTTGTTTCCTTACCGACAGATGTTGGGTTACATTAGCAACTTATCCATTCTATGTGTTGACCAAAAAATTTTGGTAAGTTTAAACATCTCATCCATTATGTTCACCGATGATTTTCAGTATGTATATATCGACGGGGTTGCTTTCTCAGAATTGGAAAAAGTAACATAATATGCATCTTTATTATGTAGATTTTGAGTATCTATTACTTTGTATAATGGAACTGATGTAAAATATGAATTGGTGTAATGCAGTTCCATACTTACTTGTTCAGCTCAAGTGGGGTTGGTGATGTCACCAGATCCATTGGATGGTGTGTCACCATTTGCATTGCTTGGTTGAGCTTCATCATTGCTTGAAGCTTTTCTCCACATTTTATCTCTAGCCCTCCGAATATCTTCAATGGTATTTCCATTGGGATATGTTCTTGTCTCTATTAATCGGTCTTTGCAATCTTTCTAGAGGTGACCAACTTTATGGCAGTGTAAACATGCCATTCTAGGGTTTGACCAGCCTCTAGACCTTTTGGTCCATGCTCTCATGCAGTTTGCAGCAATGTGACCATATCTACCACATGTTGTACAGTTTGTCCAATTATTGTAGTCCCATACATAGTGATTACCGATTCTCTTTGGTTGATAAGGGACTTCTTGACCTTTTGGCTTCCATGCTTGCCTTTTCTTTTTCCAGCATTCTATAGATGTGTGCCCATTCATTTTGCATGTAGGAAAGTATTTGTCCATGTAGGTTTTCTTCTTTGGCTGTTCTATCTTAGTCTTGCATTCATAAGCCTTATGTCCTTTCTTGTTACATTTATAACAGAATCCTATGAATGTAGATGTAGATTTAGGAATACCTTTCATTTTACCTCTACATACATTTGATGTGTGGCCTTACTTTCCACAGTGCTTAATGCATGTAAGCTTTCTTGGTCATGGATTTTCATAGACATTCTTTGGATTTGCTTGATTTGATGATTCTCCATTTTTGGTAAAGCCTATACTGTTGCTTTTGTTGACTCTTCATTTTCCTTCAATAAAATCATCCATTCTTTTATTGCTCTCTTCAGCCTTTTTGATAATTTCATTATGTTGTTGCTGAATTCTAACCTCATGCTTCAGTTTCTCATTCTCTTCTCTTAGTTCACCGATAATCTCTATTCTTTCAATGAGTTCCACATTTATTCTATTTCCTTCTTGACTCATAAGAATAATTTGATTTGTTAGATCATGGTGATGCTCATCATGTCTTTGAATTTCTAGTTCCTTTTCTTGTAGTTTCTCAGTAATCTTCCTTCTATCATCAATAGCAGGTATTCTTTATGTTTCATCTTGTCTAGCAGAACTCATCATATCAATCATTCTTACCATCTAACTCTGTTGACCGATTTGCAACATATTTATTTGCTCTGTCAGATGTTGATTGATCTCCTTTAGATTTGTGATGTTCTCTTCTGATGTATTACTTGCATTTGATCTTGAAGATTCAAAGAAATCTAGAATCTCTTCTTCTTGATAATCTTTTTAACTGCTCTAGTTAGCCATCCCTTTCCTCTCATCAAGTAGCTCTCTCATCTTGATTCTAGCTTCTTTATACTATTCATAGAACATCTGTATCTCAAGCTTTTTATTCTCAATATTCTTATCAAGTTTGTACTTTTCCATTGTATGATCTTTGCTCTTAAGCCTTTAATATTTTTTAAGAAGATACATAGCTCTGATACCAATTGTTGGAATTAATGGAAGTAGTACTGAGAGGGGAGGGGTGAATGAGTACCTCTGAAACTTTTAACACTTTTCACCATTCATCCTTAGTAATCATTCATTACTGTATTACCGACCATTACTGTTGTTCTTTCTTATGCATGTATTGTTCATTCATAAACTTTAATAGTTTGCAATAATCATAGAAACGTTCATGAAAGTAATAAACACATAACACAAGATATGATATCGTAGAAAACTCCTGTTAGGAAGTAAAAAATGCGGTGGGGATGGCACCCACAAAACTTCATTATCTGTAGAATGGAAGGGAGCCAGTTAAGGCTTACAATTTGATCACTTCTGATGATCTACCCTATTAGAAGTATTAAGGTGGAGATCGGTTAAGATCTACTCTGTTAAGAGCTTTAGCAACACTGATTCAACTATGCACTCAGTTATGAGATTTACAATAGGATGGTTAAGCCCACCTTTCTTGAAAGGATTTCTTATGCGTACTACACTTGTTAGAATGAGTACAAATGTTGACCTGATTGTATGCAATCTACTATTTCTAATTACAGATCCATTAAAGTTCTCAGAATAAAAATATCACCTTAAGTGATTGATGAATACCTTTTCTCTGCTCATCGGTAGCCTATGTTCTTGTTCTTTAAACTGATTTGATTCTATCTTTCCTTCTACATGAATTCTCTTATCTGGTCTCTAGATGCTCTCTGTGGCTACAATCTTCATTGAACAACTACTAATTTCAATAGATTGAGAATCTATTTATACAAGTATTTGACCTATCTTGGAATCACGCATTACAATGTTAACTCTTAGATCCAAGGTTTACAACTTGACCTTGATCTTCAGTTTACATGTTTTAAAACAATAAAAATTATTAAAACAATATTAAATACATTGCTTTCTCCGTAAAATATGGATTTAAAAGTAAATCAAGAAGCTATAAATACAACATCAGTGATTTATCTGACATGGAAAGTCAGATCCACTTTTTGTAGGATGTAACTGACTGTTAGTTCTTGGTCGTCAGGTTGAATTGAAAGTCTGTCGGTGTTCCTTTATTGAACTATTCATTGGGTTCCCTTTGTCTATCGGGTTCCTCTCTTTACTGTCCTGTCAAGTTGCACTGTTTTTACTCATCGGGTTCCACTTGCCTTTTTTTCATCAGATAACACTTAACAGTATTTGTCGGTTAACCTTGGCATCAGGTAGTGTTGTGCCCTGTCTATCGGTGTAGTGTAAACTGATGGTGCAGATCATGTTTTTCCTTATGTATACTAATGGAAAAATATAATGCCTTCACAACCTAGTCATGATATTAAAAAGTATTACTGTTTGAAAACTGATATCTAAGAACTTATTGATTCTAATGCTATATCTTGAATGTGAAAATGATCAAGGAAACAAATTCATGGCACCTCCCAACCAAAATTTTCAAATCTACAGGTCAACCCTTTGTCACCTCATTCAACCAATACCATTGATCTCACCCAACCTTTTTCTTCTTCTCCTTGCATTGAATACGATGATAAAATCAATGAAGCTAATCATGTGGTCAACAAAGTTGAGAAAGTTAAACCTAAATCTTCATCACAACCTTGCATTACCTTTGACTAAATGAGATAGTTTAAGCACCCAATGGTCCTCTCTAGATTGTCACAAGGGTTGATGGCCTTCCTTCCCATGGTGTCCTTAAATTGATCCCACTTGCATGGTGAATGTGATAATTGAAGAACATCTTTCTAGTACACAATTGCAATGTGATTTCTATGATCGATCACATGTTATGATACAAAATTGCAATGCTTTCCTTTATCCTTCCCATGGTTCCATTTCATTTCCTATTGAAGTTGGTGGTAATACTCTAGATGTTACCTTCACTATCTATTAGAAATAACCTAGAGGGGGGGCTGAATCAGTGGCCTAAAAAATATTCCAATTAATCAACCCAAAAGCTTAGTACCAAAATATTAAGCCTCTAGTTATATTCAGTCCTACAAGATGTATGCCTTAAAATATACTTATCAAATAACTACTTCTTGGAGTTATCTTTTAAACCTTATTCTTTATGTTTACTGAATAGCAGTCTTTCATTTACTGAAAAATAGTAAATTTCTTAGTGTATACCGATCAATCTAGATTAGTTATGTGTACTAAATTAATGACTCATTAACACATTGACACATGGATTTTTAATGTGGAAACCCTGTTAAGGGAAAAACCACTTGGGACCAGTAACCCAAAATTTTCACTCTTCTGAAGTGAGCTCGGTGAAGAGCCAACCCTGTTAAAGGTTACAAACACACTGTTAGATGTGACCTTGTTAGAGGATTTAAAAGATTAGTTTGTCACTTGATATCGGGCATCTCTATGCTACCTTCTATGACCAAACCTAGTGTAGTTTGTCAAATGGTATCTAGCATCTCATGATATCTTCATGATCAAGCTTTTTGATACTCCTTGGGATGTATCTCAATATAGAAAGGATCTTTAAATCCTACTCGGTTAAGAGACTTTTTGAATCAATGGTTAAACTGAAATAGTAAATGATCTAATCACATATACAACTTATACTTATGGATTTTCAGATCTATTGTAAGATCATTAAACCATTATGATCAATATATCTTTTCAATACCTTTGCTCCACTTTTTGTTTTTGCTCGGTGATGCTGTGCTTTGTTGCTTGGTGTCCACAAAAATATTTAGCTCTTTCTTTAGCTTGATTGATCAGGACTCTATGAATTTGTTCTTCATCAGTTTCTCTTTAGCATCCTATTTTTCATTCACTCCCCTTAATTCATAATGAATTAAGTTGTCTCTTTATAAATATGATATCACCATTTCTTTCTTCTTGATTTTCTTGTTCTTGGTGTGATCCGCAATCTTAGCCAATCTTGATTTAAATCATAAATCCTATTTTATCTCGTAGAAATCTTCTTTCCAACTAGATAAAATAGCTTTAAATCTTTTACTTACTCTGGCTTTATCTTGTCGATGAAAATAATGATAACAACCAATTAAGTCTATTTTTAGCTCTGCCAGCTAAGTATTTTGTCATTTCTAAACTTCAGTTGACTTTGGTGTTTTAAATCTTTGATAGCTTTGGTCAGCACTGCAGTTCTCCTTGGGCTTCTCCATTAGTGTTGTGTGTCCATCATGGTTGTCTATCCTTCAGGCTTTTCTGGCCGTTGGAAATGCTTGTGATTCTGCACTTTGATAATGCTCATCAATTTCTTTGCTCAGGCATCACTGTGACTTAAATTTTGGTTATCTCTTTTCGTTGGGTTCCACTAGCCATCATTGTTTGAAGTCACTTAGTGAATGCTTGTCTTTTATGCATTACTGAAAGCATAATCTTTCTCTCTCTGATTTGACACTTTGATTATAACCAATTAGATTATATCAAGTTGACATCAATGAAAATACAATCCATTAACTGATTTAATGTCTTGCATTATCTTTCTACATTTTGGTGATCAACTTAACATATTCAAACATCAATCACTTACATGTCATCACTATCATCCCAAATTATGATAAATTTCAAGTCAAAATTGGTCTTCCTTGGCTTACCTCCATGCAATTCATAGCTTCTTAGATTCATAAATATCTTAAATTTCCTCATAAGGGAGAAATCATGACTGTTAACCATATTCTTTATTAGCCTTTAATGCCTCAAGACTCAATTGACCTTGATTTTTTTCCTTATATGCCTCAACCTACTCAAACCCGTCCCAACCATATCTTTAGATCATACCAATCCTACAAGGTCCAAAAGATTTGTGAACTTAGAAAACCTAAGTGTGTTCCATATCTTTTCCCTAGACATGGACTTCTTCCTACACCACCTACACCTCCTCTATATACTTCTACACCACCTCCTATTTCTTTACACATTCTCCTAAGGTCATCTCTCTACCTAGTGTGGTTCCTTCCATTCTTCCTCCTAAAGAAGAAAAGGACCCAATGTTGATTAATCCTAAACTAAACCAAAATAATAGAAAAACTAAATGCAACTGTCATGCTCATGACCACCATTTCAAATGTCATGCTAGAGCCCATCAACATGCTTCTCAAAATATTTTTTCACCTCATACACCCACTCATTCTTCATTTCCCTTTGATAAACCCATGATTGAGCCAATGAAGGACATGAATTTAAAAAAGATAAAATTGAACAAACATGACAATTCTATTCGTATCTTAGATTCTACTACAATTAATTTGGATGAAGAAGATACTCTTGATGATGATGTTCTTAATCTTCTAATAATGATATTCATGCTAGTGATTATAATGAGATGTATGAGAATATTTATATTGATGAAGATTTACCATCTATGCTTTCACAACAATTATCTATCACTCCTAGTGACAAACACAACAACCTATCTTCACAGCATGGTCCTTTTTTGGAACTAGCTAGTGTTCCATCTTTCATGCTTTATGTTTCTCCTCTTGCGAGTTTCCCACCTTCACTAAACACTATAAATCGAGATGGGGGGGGGGGGGGGGGGGGGGGGTAGGTGATACGCTTGACTTGCTCCTCTTGTATGGCAGATTCTGTGTGTTTTCCTATTGTAATGTGCTTCCCCCGTGATGTGCTTCATATTATCTATTTTGTTCACATTTATTTAAATGAACCTTGTTACTTCATTGGTGCAAGGTGATAAATAAATCACAATGAACTCTAAACATTCTTCTATTTGCATCTCACTTCTTATATATGTTGTTACATGTTATGTTTTCTATGGGCTACTTATCATAAATATGCCTTTGTGTTGTGTAATACAGATGATGCAAAATGGTAGCTACCTATTCTTTTTGGTCTCCTTTACGCCGACCCAAAAAGAATCTTCTTCGTAACTCTTAAGTTCTTTTTCTTCCATTGCTCTTGTAGTTCTACTACCTTTGGGGGATGATGACATTTCATTTTGATATAATATCTCATGTATTATTGTATGATCATACTGACCCTAGAGTTGGTAGATCCCTTATGTGCTTTCTTTTTGTCATGTTCTCACTTACCTTGATTTGCCCTTTTGCAAGGGCATTTCACAGTGGAAAAGTTTCTTGTTGATGCCTGCATGCTCTATTAAAGTCATTACCCTCATTAAATCATTTTCAATCACTTTAATGTAGGAGCATAAACTCTACTCTATGTTTCACATTTTGTGTGCACACACACACACACACACAAAGATTTAATGCTATTTCATATTTGGTCCCTAGACTGACCACACACATTTGGTCCTTAGATTGACCATGCACATTTGGTCCTTTGACTATCCACTTTTCAGATCCTTAGTTTGATCCTCCTTTGATCCCTAATGAATCTTACCTTCCCTTAGGATTGATCATCCCTTTTCTAGATCCCTTATTGGATACACTTTCCTTAAAGATTGATCCTTGTTGATGGATTGAACTAGCATAACATAGCTTGCTAGACCTTTTGATTCCATCTTTTGCGATGCTTTATTTTGTGTGGTTCACAATAAGAGAGACTCTTATTGGGATAGTAATCACACCCTTTCTCTCTCTTTCTCTCTCTTTCTCGCGATGCCTCTCTTATTTTTGTTTTGGATGTGATGAGGACTTAAGTCACTTGGGGGTTTGATGTTTCTTTGTCTCCTTGAACTTGATGAGATCATATTATGCATTTGATCTACTTTACCATTAGCATGATTTTGTCTCATACTCTCGCTAAAGAGGCGATAAATGCACCGTCCTAAAAAATTTAGCACCCATAGTTGGAGGCCCTAAGACCCCTTAAAACCCATTTTGGTGATATCTAGGTCTGAATGACCATTTTTCTTGATTCCAGCAACCTGTAATTTATCCCTCTACTTTCTATCACAGTCCCCTAGATCTTGACAAACTTTGAGGCACATTTACCTGGATTAGGTTAGCCAGGTTGATCTAGTCCTGGACTAGGTTGTCCAAGTTAACCTTTTCCTATGTTGTTTTTCCTTGAAGTTGATTTGGGGCTTGATGATAGGGTTTTCTTCCAATTTCCAGATATGTGGTTGACCTGGAGTTAAATTGAATCCCAAAATGATTATAAAAGGGGACTCTCTCCTCTCATTTTGACATCACATGGAAATACATTCAAGAGCTCATTCATATGAAAGTAAGTCAAGATCTCAAGAAATTGAAGTTGTGAAATTAAAGTGGTGGATTCAAGACTTGAAGACAAGCACCCAATATATAATTTCCAAGTCTCCATTTCTTCAAGATCCATTCAAGAAAAGACAATCTTCTCTCATTGATTAAAATTTCTCTTCCATGATGGCCAAATAGAGGAATTCACAATCAAGAAATAAGATCCATGCATTCACTCTTCTTCCCTCTCCTTCTCCATTGATGTTATCAAGTATACATTGATTCAAGATATAGGATTGGAAAGTGTAGATCTGTGCATTTGTGAAGGCATCCTTGATTCTACAATGCAAGCATACATACACACATCTTCATGGATTTGAATGATTACTACATCCATTCATGAAGGTTTTTCATGCAAGGTGAATCTCACATTTATCTTGTTATATTACTTTCCTTTATGGAATTTCAATTGCATTTCAAGGTTGATTCTTATGCAGGGGTTTGACCAAGGAAAACCCATTTCCACAACCTTTACCCCTTCTTTTCTATGTGTAGGAACAATTTTAGGAGTTGTGTATCTATATTTGGGAGTCTCAGAACCTTTTACAGATCCTCAAAATTTTTTATGAGATTTGGACCTGAAAGGATTAGGTTGACTTTTATGACCTTTTCCTAGATGAGGTCGACTTTCTCAACCTTATCCTCCACTTTTTGGCTGAAATTTGTATGGTAGACAGTTACAGACATCATAGTCCCAGATTTGGAGTTTCACCTGATTTTGACATCCCGACGACAATCAAATTTGGATCTGAAGGCCATTTTTCCTCTTCTTTATTCAAGGTGAGTTCATTCCTCCTATTTTCCTCTTGCACTTACTTTTATAGATCAAACCTGATATCATACATTGTATTTTTTCATTTCCTTTGTCATAATTTAAATTATATCAACTTATTTACATATCAATGAATCAATTAACAATAAACAAATACCCCCATTCCCCCAAAAACTCATCCTTGAATCTGGATCTTGCATTGACATCCCTTCATCCTTTTTGGGTTGTGCTAATTAGATTGGTTTGAGGGTGAGCCTTTGGGGATATTCCTAATGTTAAAATATATTTTGGTGAGGGATCTTGATTCCTAGTATCATTTACCAATTTCAGTTGGTTACAAGACCTAGAAGCATGTGGAGAAAAAGTATGTATTTCCTCAGAATGGGCTTAATACTCAGGATGAGATCGAAGCGTATGAGAAGAATGAGAAGGAAATGTATGCTATCACTAGTGCTTTATAAAAGACTGAATTGGATAAATTTATTTCTTTGAAGACTTCTTATGAAGTTTGGGAAAGATAAAAGAGGTCTATAAAGGGAATGATAGAGTTAATTTATCTAGGAATCTTACATCTAAGAGACAATATGAGAATTTGAGAATGGAAGATGGTGAGGTTATTAAAAGTTATTTTTAGAGAGTTGAGAATGTGGTGAATAAAGTAAAGAACCAAGGAGACACTATTACTGATAAAGACTTCATGGAAATTATCTTTTTGATATTACTAGACATTTACAGTGATAGGATCTCAAGAGTTGAGGAGGTATATGATTTGAAGAAATTCACTAAAGAACAATTATTTGGCACCCTGACCACATTTGAGCTTAGAAATTTTGGGAGAGAAAAAAGCAGATTAGAAACATATTTCAAGGATACTAAATTAAATGAAGATCCTGATGCTGATGATGAAGAAGAAATTGAAGTGAACTTTGCAAGAAGACTGAAGAAAGGTACTGACAAGTACAAAGGTATGTTACCTTTGAAATGTTTTAGATGTGGTAAAATTGGTCGTTTGGCTACTAGATGTCTAGAGAAGGGTCTTGGACATAAATTTAAGGTATTACAAAACAAGGCTTACTATGTGAATGAAGACGGTAGTATTTTAGATGATGAGTGAGAAATAGAAGATTGTCTATTTTATGCTGAGGATGACAAGAAACAAGAAATTGAAATTTCTAACATTTTTGTTGAGGTTGATGATGATGTTGAAATTTATTTATATGTTAGAATAAATAAAATTGAATTGTTAATTAATAGTAGTTGTTTATGATTGGAGATAAGAGTAAGTTTGTTTCACTTGATAAATATGATGGTGGTCCTATTGGATTTGGTGATGATAAGGTTGCTTACATGTCGGTAGAGGTTCTATTACTTTTGATGTAAAGAATAACACTAACAATGGCTATTATGTTAAGGGTTTGTATCACAATATGTTAAGTGTTGGGCAGATGTGTGAGAATGGATATGATGTTAATTTCAAGAATGAAGGATGTGAAACTAGGAATAGATCTGGAGATGTGATTACAGTTGGAAAATGAACATGAAGTAACATGTACAAACTTGAAGGAGCTTCAAAAGGATTCTATTTTCTATCATAGACTGATGAAAGTTGGCTTTGGCATTAGAGGATGTGTCACATCAATTTTGATAATTTCATAAGAATACATTCATCTCGAGCAGTGAGAGACTTACCTAGACTATGCAAACTAGATAATGTGATTTGTAAATGATGTCAAGAAGGGAAACAAAGAAGAGAGTCATTCGTCCACTGGTTTACTGGAGTTAGTGCACACTGACATCTGTGGTCCAACCAAGACAAGAAATTTTCAAGGTGAGAGATACTTTATATTTTTCATAGATGACTATTCAAGATTGACGTGGGTTGCATTTCTTAGAGAAAAAGTAGAATCATTTGAGAAATTTTAGATATTCAAGGCTAGAGTTGAAAATGGATTTGGTAGAAGGATTAAACGTTTGATATCTAACAAAGGAGGGGAGTTTAGCTCTGATGTGTTTGAAATTTACTGTGAAAAATATGATATTAAGAGATAATTTTTAGTGCAAAGAACACCACAATAGAATGGTGCAGTGGAAAGAAGGATATGGATAATTCAAGAGATAGTAAGTATATACTCTAAATAGAGTTATGTACCCAAGGAAATGTGGAAAGATGTTATATGAGTAATAGCATGGAAGAACACCTACAGTTAAGTACTTCAGAATCTTCAAAAGTAAATGTTATATTTAGAAAGATAAAGATAATATTGACAAATATGTTAGCGGGAAAATATGTTAGTAGAGAAAATGAAGGCATATTTTTGGGGTACTCTACAAGAAGCACGACTTACCACTATTACAAAAAAGGATAAATAAAATTATGGAAAGTGAAAATGTGAAGGTTGATGAGGATTTTAAGAAGACACATGAGAGACATATTGATTATGAATTTGATGTGGAGGAAAAAGGAAAAGACAACAAGAAAGAAGAGGAGGCAAATCAACCAACATCGACATCTACAACTAAGAATCCAAGGTATGTATAGAGAAATAATTCTGAGAACTAGATTATTGGTGATAAGAATAGAGGAGTTGTTACTAGAAGTAGAGAAACACAAGATCATGCTTTATTGTGTCTACTTTTGGAAGTTCAACCTGAATCTATAGAAGAAGCATGTAATGATCTAAATTGGGTAAATGCTATGAAGGAAGAACTTGATCAAATTGAAAACAATCAAACCTGAGAACTTGTGCCCAGACCAATATATAAGAGTGTAATTGGTACTAAGTGGGTTTACCAAAATAAGTTGGATGAGAATGGTAAAGTGATAAGAAACAAGGCAAGACTAGTTTGAAAAAGGATATACTCAAATTGAAGGAATTGACTTTGAGGAGAATTATGCTCTCATTGATTGGATGCAGGCGATCATAATAATTTTGGCATTTTCAGCACATAAGGACTTCAAGGTTTATCAAATGGATCAGAAGTCAACAATTTTGAGCGGATAACTAAAGGAAGAAGTTAACATTGAGCAACTAGAAGGGTTCAGATTAGAAGAACTAGAAGCAGTATGCAGAATGAAGAAAGCACTATATGGTTTCAAGCAGGTAGTGAGAGCCTAGTATAGAAGATTGAACAAATATTTGATTGGATAGGAGTTTCAAAAAGGTTCTGTCAAAAAAAAAAATATTACAAGAAAGATTCAGATCGAATTTTGATTATTTTTGTGTATGTTGATGATATTATTTTAATGGAGGCAAGGTTGATTTGTGCAAAAGATTTGTAGGAGAGATGTAGGAAGAGTTTGAGATGTCTATGATAGGAGAGTTAATTTTTTTCTTGGATTGTAGATAAATCAGAGTAGCAAAGGCTTTTTCATTTCTCATTCCAAATATGTCAAGGAATTGTTAAAGAAGTTTGGGTTGGAGAATTCCATACCGGTATGTACTCCAATTGTTACTAGTTGGAAGCTAACTAAGGAAGACGAGTCACAAAAATAAGATGTAAGTAAATATAGATCAATGATTATTTGTTTGTTGTACCTGACTACTACTAAATCATATATTCTATATGTAGTATGCCTGACAACCAGATCTTAGCAAGAACTGAAAGAATCACATGATATGTAAGTAAAAAGGATTTTTAGATATTTGAAAGGAACGTAAGAGTTTGGTTTATGACATCCAAAAGGTCTAGACTTCACACTGACAACTTATACCGATGCAAATTAGGTAGGATGTTTGGATAACCAAAGAAGTACCAATGGTGGAGCTTTCTTTCTTGGCTCCCTGTTAGTTGCTTGGTTAAGGAAGAAGTAGGATTTTGTAACTTTATCAATTGTTGAATTAGAATACATTGTAGCATCCTCTTTTTTTACTTAGGTATTATGGATGAAACAAATAGTGAGGGATATAGGAATTATGATTAAAGAACCAATTTTGATCATGTGTGATAATACCCGTGTAATAAGCATGACAAAGAATCCAACACAACATTGTAGAAAAAAGCATATATTTATTATTTATCATTTTATCAGAGAGAAGGTGTTGGATGGTGAAGTAAAAATTGAGTATGTGCCCAAAAAGGAGAAGATAGTAGACATATTCACAAAAACTTTTTGTAAGGATACTTTTGAATATTTGAGGGGGAAGCTAGGCACTCTGCCCCTTCCTAGCGTTCACTCAAATGCAACATTGTGCTCATTGGCCTAGCATGTTGCATGATTATTCTTTTATGGATCAGTGCATGGAAGCTTCCTCTCAGGGCAAGCAGAGTGAGTTTTTTCAGGGGGATTTTGGCCCTTTGTCAATGTTGTCAAAGGGGACAAAGTTAGAGAATGTTGGAAAAGCTGAGAACCTTGTTGTCAATATCATTTGGAATTGTTTTCTTTTTTATTGACGATTATTTCCATTAATGGCAAAGGGGGAGATTGTTAGAATATGAAATTGATGATATTCATTCTTTTGTCATTAATGGTTGTCATTGATGTCAACATATCCTATGTATTTTCATGTTTTATTTGTATTGGTTGTTGTGTACCAATAGTCTTGGCGGTATCATTTGTGTTGTTGATAGTGTGTATGTTTTTGGTAGAAGTGTTCACTGACAGATTTCTCTTTCAGTGGTGGTTATACATTGTGTGTAACATTTGGTGGATCATTTCTTTGGGTCGATCCTGTCTGGAGTGTGTACGTTTGTGTTTCGGTCCCAATTGTTGATATATAACATTTTCATCATCTCTATTGGAACCGACAACTTTGGAGATGGTGTTGTGTATTGGCATGTGCAAGGTAAGTCATATTGGTCAAGGTGGTCCATATTTCATTCCTTACCACCACAGGAATGTCTTGGTGCGAGCTATTTAATATTATGTTTGGTTGACATGGTCGATGGTATCAAACAGTAGAAGAAGGGCGAGGATTCTTGTTGCTCGTGAGACTTATTTTTAGCTTGTATGTGAAATGATTGAGAATTTGTTTCTGGAGATCTATTTGTTGTTGACTATGCACAAAGCAGATTGTTGGTGATAGTGATCCTAGTGGTGGATTCAATTTTGTTTCAAATACTTTGGTAGTGAGCCTCTTTGTATTGGTAGCGAGCCTAATTATATTAGCAGTGAGTTTTTCATATCTAAGGGTAGTTAGCTCGACTAAAAGTGAGCCTTACCACCAGTGAGCACAACCGACAGTGAGCCTTTGTCCAAATCCCCTTAACCGATGTCATCTTAACAAGTGTTTACATTTCATGAGAATTATATTCTCCATGGTTTTTCCTAGTTTGGGTTTTCTATGTAAATCTTGGTGTTCTCTGTGGTAGTGTTTCTGTGTTTACATGTTTACATTTTCTATGGATGTTTTATGTGCTTCGCTGATAAATCAAAAGTTGTACTGTTGATGTTTAATAGTTTACCGACAGAGAAATTTTTTTGTAAAGTGTGTGGGAATAAATGATTCACCCCTCCTCTCACATTATAACAAATACTTCATTTGCTATTTTTACCAAACTAAAATTAAATTCATTTTATTATAATTTGCAGTCTACACATTGTAAGTTTGTCAAAGCAACTAACTTTAGAGACTAACATATCTAACTTAGATGATTTTCATGGAAAACTGATTGGTTTCTACAATTGCCTACATATACCTTGGTCTATTTATACTATTTTTGGGCTTGATTTAGTATATTCTCATAGCCAGAACTGAATGCAATTTACAAAGATTTTTCATATGTATGTTCTGGATAGTGTTGAAAAGTTTGTTTTTGACCTTCAATATCTTGCACAAAAGGTGGAGCTATGAGAATCCCTTTTGTACAAATGTTCACTCCACCTAAATGAACAATCATGCCTAATAGTAGCCTCCCAGAATGAGTTCTAATATTTTTGCAAAGCAGTAATCTTGTCATTTTTAGAAAGATTCCAACATGTTCATTTGTAGAAGCAACAAACTACCACACTTTGACCACTATTATCTTGCATCCTAAAATGCCTCAAATGATGTCATCTAGACGTCATGTTCTTGTGTTAGGAGTCAACATATCTGTACATCCTCATGGTTGTAGGAGAATGTTTGGGAAATTTTCCAAGCTGATTTTAGAGGCTACAAGCTATGTTTTGGTCAGAAAGAGAGTACTAGAAGTCAGTTATAATGATACCACTTAGAGTTTTTTTCTCTAGATGCAAAAAGGCTCACATTTTGACTCATTCTAGGGTACAAGTGGTTAAGTTTAAAAATGTTTTAAAGACCCAACATTCACCATAGAATCATAGAAGCAAATTTAATATGTTTTAAAATATAATTATATTTTTAAATCACTTTTTATTTAAATAATTATTTTATGAATACACACTAATGGAGTGTCATTTAAGAGAGTAGTGAAGAAGTGAAATGATTTAAATAATTTTAATGACTTAAATTTACAAGAAAAAAAAGGATAAAAGGGAGAATTTTTTAAATCATTTTAAAAATGATTTATATTATGATCACATAAGGTTTGAAAAAGGGAACATTAATAAAGTGGTGGGCCCTATATTAAATAGCAATGGGTGGAGGAAATAAGGTTTTAGAATGTGGAACAAATTCATGTGCCAATTGGTCATTACCCTCTCCATTGCAAGCGTTAAAGATGAACCCTAAAATGACTTGGAGGTGTGCGGGTAAGCAATAATGTTGAATTTCAAATCATTTAAATATCCAAAGGTTGCCAAATCTTTTTTTGTTTTCAAAAGAGATTTAAATCGCATTTTCCAAATGTGAATGGACATTTTAAAATTGAGTGGGCAATTGTGTTAGGACCTAAAAATTTGGAAGAATTTTCAATGCATATATTCAAATTTGAGTAAGGTTGAGCGACAGTGGAAGTTTAATATAAGTTATTTCTAAAGTTGTGACAAAAGGAAAACAACCCCCGCAGTCCCGCCAAAACACTAGAAGATTTTTGCAGCACAATAATCTTGTAGGCAGAGCATGTGAGAAATGTGGTCTCATGGTTTCCAATGATTGCTGGATATACACAGAATGATTCAATTATAAACTTTCAAACACATGTAATGGCAGCTGTATTGACATGTGTCCCTCTCCAATATCCTTGATTTTGCCTTTTATATGCACATTTGTCAAGAATATTCTAAACAAATCAGATTTTGGAGAGGGACACATGTCAAGAGCATATGAATTTTACATTTTCCCTTTCTATATATTCTTCTTCTCTTTTCGTTTTATAGGTTCCACTTCCAATTTTGGCTAATGTAATTGTTTGTACAAATTAGCTTAGGGCTTGATTTCCTTTAAATTTTTAGTTTTAGTATGTTGTATCTAGTTTTGTGATAATAGAAAATAAGGTATGTTAAATTTTGCTTTTAGTCGGATATTGGAGATTTTTTAATCCTTTCAAGATGAAGAAGTATGTTATCAACATGTTCGTGAGAGATCTCATCTTTGAAATGAATTGAGGGTTTGAAAGATCATTAGTTTTGGGTTTACGTTGTGCAAACTCTTGAAGGATCCAATTTTAAAATCTAAAAGTTATTTTCCTTTCTTGTTGTTAGGTGTAGGGTTAAATTATTTTTCTCTCATGAATGAATAGATGATATACAATAAGAATTGAGTCAATTCTTGAAGCATTTATATTATTCTGGTTACATACACTGAGAGTTATCTATTAAGTATAATATTATTCCAAAACGCACTAAAATTCATGAATATTACAAGGTTTACCTACCTGAGTTTTGTAGAGCCCAAAGTGTGGAAGGATTGCTTACATTTGTAAATAATTCTTGTGAGTTGACCAAAGATTTAAAATACTCATTTATAAGAGAAAGAAAATATTTAGAATTATCAATCTTCAGTCAAAGCAACCAACAAATTGTTTATTTACACCTCCACGTGGAGCCCACCTGCTTCCCCACTTATATAAAAATAAATTCTAAATGAAAGTTGCGAAGGCACGAGGATATATAACAGAGAATGAATGTATAAAATTTAAAGCCAAAGTTTGAATTTTAGAAAGGGAATTAAATGTTGGTGGGCCTAGCATCAATAAAGAAGCAGTGATTAAATTTTTGAAGAAATGGTTCATTATACATGTGGCGCCTGTCCGCTCCTCTGTAGGTTGAAAAAAAAATATTTGCAATAGTTTGTGCAGGTAGAGATAAAGGTTTACAATGTTCTTTAATATATTCCTCCTGCCACATGGCTCATTTCTGCATCTCCATGAGGAAAAACTAAAATGTTGGAGGTGAATGGTGGAGGCCCGAAGGAACATTATATGCAACCATTAAACATTAAAGAGTATTTTAATGTTTTTCTTTATAGTTAGGGTTACAACATGATGACCAAATCAAATATTTTTGTTGCAGTGTCAATGGTGTCGTGTTCATGGCTGCATGGTAAGGATTTGTGTTCCTCTATCATCTACAGATGATCGATCCATAGTCCATTTTACTAATGTTTCTTAAGTTGAAATATAAATGAGTTGGTGTTATGGTTTTGTTCTTGTGATTGAAATAAATTAAGAAGACAGTTTATTAATGTTTTTTTAAGTTGAAATATAAATGAGTTGGTGTTATAGTTTTGTTCTTGTGATTGAAATAAATTAAGAAGACAGTATACTAATGTTTCTTAAGTTAAAATATAAATGAGTTCGTGTTATGGTTTTGTTCTTGTGATTGAAATAAATTAAGAAGGCTGTTTACTAATGTTTCTTAAGTTGAAATATAAATGAGTTGGTGTTATGGTTTTGTTCTTGATGGGATTATTAGACATTCGGGATGAGATTATTAGACATTGGGGATACTTATCTCAGCGTTGGTGCCACGCCCTTTGCATCACGTTGGGATCTTTCAGGGTTGGATCTCACTGCCTTCATGCCACCATCACATTGAGACTGAGACACACTTCATCTTCCATTGTCCTACTTACTATGAGATCAGAGGGAGATTCTATTACTTATTCAGAGGGTGAAGTTCCTTGACTGCTTTCTTCAGCTACACCGATCAGAGATGCCTGGCACTTTATCTCCATGAGACTGTACACCTTTGTGAGCATACTCTACAACCTCTTTTCCCCAGAGGCAAATATCCGACCAGCTCATTATAGCCTTCTTCTCGCCCTCGTCTCCTTTACGGGAGGTGAATCGGCCTTGTATTGCCTCCATCACCAGCCACTCTAGATCTGTGAGACCCCGCAACACCTTTACCACATCTCTAGCAGCTCAGACCGACGACCTAAGGTTCCTGCTCATCTGGATCATTATCCTTCAGTGTTGGATTTCTTTCTACCTGAAAATGATCCTTAGTCCTTCTCTTGTGTGTGTTACTTTTGCCTATTGTTTCTTGTTATCTTCTTTCCGTTTTCGCTCTTGGTTGGACATTAATAAATTTATCTTATTTTTTCTTATCTTATCTTATCTTGTGATTGAAATAAATTAAGAAGGCAGTTTACTAATGTTTCTTAAATTGAAATATAAATGAGTTGGTGTTATGGTTTTGTTCTTGTGATTGAAATAAATTAAGAAGGCAGTCTACAAATGTTTCTTAAGTTGAAATATAAATGAGTTGATGTTATAGTTTTGTTCTTGTCATTGAAATAAATTAAGAAGGCAGTTCAGATTCGCAGAGATGAATTGATTGAGTGGCCTTGAAGTTAACTTTGAGAAAGTTGTGTATACCAGTTTGAGGCTTTATGCCTCTTTTCAAAAAGATAAATGTTAGCGCACCATATTGCACATCATGCTAGTATTCTTATTTGTAGTAGCAAAATGTTTGTATTCTTAATTGTAGTAGCAAAATGTTTGGCACCCTTCCATAGTTGAGTTTCTTGCCACTATGGTTTTTTATCACATTGAGAAGATTATTGGTTGAAATTTCTACATGGGTTTGAAACTGTTATATGTGGTGTCTAGCACAGTGAAATATGGCACCATTTTTAGTGACTAATGTAGAGAGAAAGGATGGTATATGTAATGTTGGAGTTACCCTGTAGATTCTTGAGTGGAGTTCCACCATTTTGAGCCAAAACAAAGTAGCGAGGCATCCATGAACACGTGCTGCATAGTACATGTGATTTTGCACGAGATCTGTGACCTAAAATTTCAGATAATGCAAAGGATTTAATCAAAGAAATGCTTGTTCAAAATCCAAGTATGAGGATATCATTAATTGTTGGTTCAAGATTGATAATGGTGGAGTTACATGTTGAAATTAATAAAGAAATAAATGAAGGAATATATGGAGGTAAGTATTTTGTAGGTAGAAGCGGCAAATATTAAGGTGAAAATATTTACTAGGATTGCAAGTTAAGATAAAGATGGAATGAGGGGACATATATTCTCACGAGTAACATTATTTTCACACAAGTTGTTAGGAGGTTAAAGAGTCTAGAGAGGTAAAAATGCATGTAGAAGTATTATCTACAAAAGAATATTTTATGTTTTGCAAAGTAAAATATCTCCAAATCAATTGATAGACTACAGGAAGTGAAGTGTTTTCACATGAGATGTTAGTATGAAGTGAAAGTGTAGTTTCATGAACATGACAAATTATTTTCACTAGTGAAGGGTTGAAATGTGAAATGTTTTTAAAAATAGCTTTAACAAATAGATAAGTGTTAAGGGAGATAGTGAAGGCCATATAATTTTCTCCAAGATTAAAATAATAAATCAGGCCAAGGGATTATTTCCACAAGGTATGTTATGTAGTATCAAAAGTAAATTAGTATCACTTATATAAAGATTAAGGGGAACAAAGCATGCTATAATGTTTCTTGAGATGTATGTTACTTCTTTTAAATCAAAAATATCAATATGTTTTGTGATTTTTATTTCAAAGTTGTTGTAGCAAGTTTTTAATTGATCACATCTATTCAAGGAGTAGATTAAAGTTATTTTTAGTTGAATGCTAGAGAAGTTTGTACTACATTTCAATATTAAGAAGTATGTTATCAATGTGTTAATGAGAGGTCTCATTAAATAATAATATAATGATGATTTAAATATCATTGGTTATTTGTTTATGTTGTTATCATAAATGGTAATTTTATTTTGACTTCGTTAATTAGAGAAGGCACTAGTCTAATGATTTTCTGTCGTGGAAGGATCCAAACTCAAAATCTCAGTGTCATTTTACTTTTGTGTTTTTTAGTGTAGGTTTAGATTAGTTTTGTTCTCTTAAATATTCAAGCTAACTAGGATTATGCTTTAATATTGGTGAAATATGAACACCTAACTTACATTAAGTTTGAGAATCATCCACTTCCATTCGTTAATAACTTACATAGTTTTTCATGAGTTCATCTAATTCAAGAACACATGCAAGTATGAACACCTCTTTAGTTTAGTGGAGTTAAAAGTGTATAAGGCTTTCATGCCTTGTTCATTTGTCATTTCTTGTCTTCAATTTGTTTATAGTGTTGAGTCTATGTCCCAGATTCCTAAATTATATGGTATAGGAATCATGTTTCTACTTAGAATTGAAGGTAGCAAGAAAAATAGTCCAACATAATAGAAAATATATAGGGTATTTAATGCATTATCATTGTTAAGAGAGTCAAAGAGAAGTTAAAGATTCTAAAATTTTATTTAAGATCTTGAGTTCTTAGACCCAGACAATTTTATTTGCAACAAACTTGAAGAAGATTGTGTATGGCTCTATTTATGTAGAACCCTAAATGAAGAAATATTTTGAATCAATTAATGTTGTGATGTAGAAGAATCTTGTATTCTTGGAAATCTTGCATGAACCAAAAAATATTTGTTTTATGTCAGTTCAGTCTCCGAGTTTCTTTCAGCATTTATTCAGTTTGGATCTTTTGCAGTCGTGAACCTTATGACGTGTTCCTAGACTCTTTCTGAACCTTCTCCTAGGTTCGCATCACATTTGATTACTTCACATATGTGGTTATGCAGATTCTTAGTGGGACTTAACTGTTTTTCAGGTTTTCTAGTTAGTTTGTGTTTTCTGATCTCACGAAGGAATTTTTTGATCGGTGAAGTTAAATGCTTCATTTCTTGATGATATTACACTTGTGGCCAACCTACTTGAGGGATCATGATTCATGCTCCATAAATTGGAAGGAGATCCTTATGATTTGGGTCTTGACTAATATTTGTAATATGTTTTCTTCTCATTGGGAAATGTAATCTTTCTTAGGCTGACCTGATGCGTGTGAAGGCTTTATAAACTCTAGTAAATGATTCCTTTGGGGAATCATCTTAGAAAACACAAAAGAAGGAAGAGAAAGTTCAATAGCTTGGATTAGAATAAGTAGTATAAAAATATAACCTACAAATTTCTTTTAAAAAGGCATGTATGCCTGGGATGTATGAATGCATGTAGTAGATCCATTATACTTGATTTCTGATAATAAGAACGCTGATCTTGCATTTCTCTCAAGTGTTTTCTGTATAGTTTCCATTGTGTGAATCATATTGCAAGAATTGGATTGATCTCTTTTAATTCCCTCGATCCTTGACTCCATCGAGAGGTATCAGAGGTAGTTTTTGATTGTATTGATGTAGATTGTGGTTCCTGAGCTTGCAAAGTCCTAGATTGATTTTTTGTGGGGTGACAAAGAGAGTATCTGACCCAAAATTGTAGAGGATTCATGTAAGATGGCTCAAAGAGGAAATGCTATAGGTGGAAGGAGATATGAAGATGCATTTTTGTTGGATATATTGAGACAAATTGCAGCTAGATTAGAAGCTGTGGAGACAACCCAAAGAAGAGGTCGACATATTAATGATGCAAGTGATGAAGAGGAAGAAAGAACTAAAGAAGAAGCCAAAGAAGGTGAAGAGCAACTAGAACTTGAACAAGGAGATGATAGATTTATAAAGGCCCTAACTAGGGTTAATGCAAGAACACATTTCAATCCAATTGATTATGATGGCAAGTTGGATTTTGATGAACTACTTGATTGGATCATAGAGATGGAGAAATAATTTGACTATGAAAGTACATATGAGGATAAGAAAGTGAATAATGCTTGCACAAAGTTAAGAGGACATGCATCTTTATGATGGAAACATTTGCAGACAGATAGACAAAGAAGAGGAAAGGATAAAATCAAGTTATGGGATAGGACAGTGAAAAAATTGAAGGCTAAGTTCTTACCATCAGAGTACCAAGTAAGTTTGCTTAGGAAGTTGTAAAACCTAAAGCAAAAGGATCTTAGTGCGAAAGAGTATAGTGAAGAATTATATAGATTGGATATCATATATGGACATTCATATATGATGTTGAGAGGGTATCAAGGTACATGAATGGTTTGAGGACATCTATTCAAGATGAGATTAGTTTGGTTAAGTTTCAAAGTATAGAGGAAGCTTATCAATATGCCCTAAAAGCTAAGGAAAAGTTGAACAAAAGGCACGAGAAAAGACAAAGAGGAAGAGTTGGAAGAGTTTGGATTGGAAGAACCTCGGGTGGTGGAAGATCTTACTCAAGACAAAATAAAGGAAAGATAGAATTCAAGGAAGATAATACACACCGAAGGGATGATATAAATTTCTAGAGAGAAGGTGGACTAAGTAGTTATAGGAAATATGAATGAAGGGTGTTTAAAGGAACCTGTTTCAAGTGTGGAGGTGAAGGACACCGAGCCTTTGAGTGTACTCAAGGAATTTCAAACAAGAGGACTGAGAAAATTGGAAAGAATGATTTTGTTGAAGAAGAATCTAAGGAACCATTGAACCAACCTGAAGATGGAGAAAACCTAATGGTAAGGAGAGCCCTATCTCATGAAGAAACATACCAAGAATTATTGCTAAGGATAAGTTTGTTCAAGACAAGTTACAAAGTTGAAGGAAAATATCTCAAAGTGATTATTGACAGTGGTAGTTTAGACAACCAAGCCTCTAAAGAGTTGGTGGACGCTTTGAAGCTATCAAAATTGAAGAATCCATAACCCTATCAGATAGCATGGATAAAGGATGATCATAAGGTACTGGTAAGTGAACAATTCTTATTAAAATTAAAAATAAGATCTTATCAGGATGAATTTGTTTGTGATATTATGCCTATGAATGTTTGTCATATCCTGTTGGGTAGACCATGAAAGTATGATAGCCAACCTTAGAATGATGAGAGAAATAATAGTTATACTATTGTTGCAAATGAAATGAAACAAGTGTTGTTGCCTTTAGTTGAGACTACTAAGAATGAGAATTGTACAAGTGTTAGAGTTTATTTGGTTGAAGGAAGGAAATTATTGGATGGCTTAAAAAGAGATAGTATGTATTATGCTTTGATTCCTAAGAATTATAATTTAGAATTAGTAGAGAAAGAACCCGAGGAGATAAGGGAATTGGTGACTGAGTATGAAGACATAATCTCAGATAGTGTACCTGATGGATTGCCACCTGTGAGAAGTATTAGTCATTGCATGGATCTAATTCCTGGAGCAAGTTTACCAAATAAAGTAGCACATCAGATGACACCAGTAGAGAATGAGGAGTTGAATAGACAAGTGCAAGAGTTGTTGAAGAAAAGGTTTGATCAGGGAAAGTTTGATTCCTTGTGCAGAACCTGCAGTATTAGCACCGAAGAAGAATGGAGAATGAAGAATGTGTACTGATTCTAGCATCATTAAATAAATTATAGCATGAAGTAATGATTTCCTTTGCCTAGGATGGATGATATAATGGATGTGGAGCCATATATTTTACAAAGACGGATTTGAAGAGTGGATATCATCAGATCAAAATCAGAGAAGGAGATGAATGGAAAACTACATTCAAGACAAAAAAAGGATTGTATGAATGGTTTGTGATGCCTTTTGGATTGACTAATGAACTGAGTACTTTCATGGGATTGATGAATGAGGTATTGAAGAAATTATTGGGTAAGTTTGTGATTGTTTATCTTGATGACATTATGATTTTCACCAAGAGCAAGGAAGATCATTTCTTGCATCTGAGACAAGCATTGCAAAGATTAAGGGAGGAAATTTTTTTGATAAACATCAAGAACATCAAGAAGTGTTCCTTTATGAGAGAATAAATAGTATATTTTGGATTTATGATATCTGCAGAGGGGTTGAAAATAGATCCTGAGAATGTTAAATCAATTATTTAGCTGCCTACACCTGTAAGTTTTGGAGAAGTGAAATCATTTAATGGATTAGCTAGTTTTTATTAGAAGTTCATTATAAATTTCAGCTCGGTTTGTAACCCTATAACTAAGACAATAAGCGAGGACATAAAATAATTCAAGTGGACAACTGAAGAAAAAAGGAGTTTTGAGTTGTTGAAGTAGAAGGTAATAGAACAACATGTGTTAGACTTACCTTATTTCAATAAAGTTTTTCAAGTCGACTATGATGCAAGTGGGAATACAATTGGAGCAATGTTAACTCAAGAAGGTAGGTTGATTGCTTACTTTGGTGAAAAGTTGAATGATGCCAAGATGAGATATTCAGTTTATGATCAGGAATTTTATGCCATGGTTCAAGCTTTGAAGAAATGGAGACATTACTTGTTACCTAAGGAATTTATTATTTACACTCATCATCAAGTATTATAATATTTGAACAGTCAAAGTAGGTTGAATCAGAGAAATATAAGATGGGTTGAATTCTTATAGAGTTATACATTTGTGTTGAAATATAGGAATAGTAAAACAAATAAAGTTGTTGATGCTTTGAGTAGAAGAAGGACTTTGTTGATAGAGATTAGAATCAGAGTATTGGGATTTGATGAGTTGAAAACCTTGTTTATGAATGACCTTGATTTTTCAGAACCTTGGAAAGATTCCAGAGAACTTGTTGTAGTAGATTGAAGAAAATGGTTGGACTATTTCATTCAGGATGTCATGTTATTTACAGGAATTCAGTTGTGTATACCTAGAAGCTCTATGAGGAATAATTTGTTTAAGGATAATTATTATGGAGGATTAGTTAGACACTTTGGTGTTGACAAGATAGTGGCTTTAGTA
This sequence comes from Thuja plicata, assembly GCA_018584345.1. Classification (NCBI taxonomy): domain Eukaryota; kingdom Viridiplantae; phylum Streptophyta; class Pinopsida; order Cupressales; family Cupressaceae; genus Thuja; species Thuja plicata. The sequence goes on from MU225433.1 coordinate 1,973,784, forward strand.
AGTGAGCATTACTTTTTGCCTCAGACTCATAGAGATGTAAGAAAGTTTGTTCAGAGCTGTAGAATTTGTCAAGTTGCAAAAGGAAGTGGTTAGAATACAAGATTGTATACACATTTGATAGTGCCAACTAGACCTTGGGAGGATATTAGCATGGATTTTGTACTTGGGTTATGAAGGACACAAAGAGGTAATGCTTCTATATTTGTGGTGGTAGACATATTTTCTAAATGTCACATTTCATACCTGACATAAGAAGACAACAAATGCAGTACATGTAGCAGGATTTTTTTCAGAGAAGTTGTGAGAATGCATGGATTGCCTAAAAGAATAGTTTTAGACAAAGATAGTAAGTTTGTTGGCTATGTATGGAAGACGCTTTGGAAGAAGATGAAGACTAATTTGAATTTTAGTTTTACATTTCACCCACAGACTGATGGACAAAAGAGGTAGTGAACATGAGTTTGGGTAATTTACTGAGATGTTTGGTTGGAGAAAAGACTGGTAATTGGGATTTGTTTTTAGCAAAAGTAGAGTTTTCATATAACAATTCACTAGTACATTTGAGTCCATTTTTTGATGGCTATGTGTCACAATTCTAACACTATCTTGTCGGCCAAGCGACACATGTCAGTGTTGCAGTTTTGGTGTCAGAACCATGACGAATGTTATGTGTATTGTTATTGCGATGGAAATAACCGTTGTAATAAGCACTGGCTACGTTGTTTAGCATGTCTTCGTTACACTTTAAGACTATTTCAATTACGAGTGTGTGACGAATATGTTGTACATGCGACATCCAACTGTCGGCAATTTATGACATCTGGTCGTCGCATGTATAGCTTCTATGTCAGTCATTCTCTGGAGTCCATCATAATTGAGACGGTATTCTATATTATTAAAAAAAAATATAATGAGCTTCACTTTGTTTTTCACTAGATGAAAATGTTCAATATAGTGCCAACAGTTTTAAATGTTCAATATAATGCCTGGAAATATAGGAATGGTACAGAGGCCTTGGCAGGTATGGTAGTTGATATTACTAGTTTGATTTCTTCAAATTAATTTGTAGTGGTAATAGCCACAATTACCCTTATCTAAATAATCTACTAGAAAGATGCAAGATAAAGCACACCTCTTTTAGGAAATTGATGTTTTTCATGACAGGAAGCAGATCACTTTGATAAATGGTTATATGCATGCAATTGAACCCCAGTCCTCTAAACATACTTATGAGAAATGTTGATGGCGTTTCTGCCATGTAATCAACATCAACAAATTAACATTTTGCTTGAATCCATGCTATAAAAATAGTATGCAAATTGCCGAGGTAAAGTTTGGAGAAGTAATCTTTTAGATATCAGAATCATCAATGAAGATGCAAAGTAAGAGAAGACTCAACATAACTATATCATGTAGGTTCAAGTTGAGAATTATATTTGCAACTGAACATGAATCTAAACTACCATTCCTCCTATAGTGTTATTTGGAGTAGGATTCAAAGTGGCTTTTAGGGTTAAGCTCTTGGTCATAAAATCGATAAGTTTAAAATTTTCTATTTTCCAATAAGAAGTCAAGGAAATATGTGTTTGACCGACCTTCTAACAAATAAAGGGCATCATGCATTATTTATGAGCTCACTGTTTGAGCACCACATGACCCTGTTATGAGCTATGTTTTTTATATACATACATATATATATATATATATATATATATATATGTATATATATATATATGTATATAT
>MU225433.1:2008107-2023107 GCA_018584345.1 Thuja plicata
TATACATGTATATATATATACATATATGTATATATATATATATATATATGTATATATATATATATATATGTTGCCCCACTTTTGGTTTGAGCGCCTTAGAGATGAAAGTGGATGTTTAATGTGTAGTAGTGGTTTTGAAAGCTTCGTATAAGTCCTAAGTATAAGTCTAGCTATCTTCTAAGGCTAGGAGGCCACTATCAGATTTCCCTAAATAGCCTTCTCTTTTGTGAGCCGGAGGGAATTTGTATCTGAGATCGTGTTTCATTGGGTAGGTTAAGTTCCCAAATCTGGTAAAGGTCATGTTTCAAAGGATTCTAGCATTGGTTTTATATGTAGTTGAAGTATTTTGCCTTAAACATTCCCTTTTGCAGTATTGGCGAAAAATTGGTTCTGAGCTTCTCCTTGGTGGAAAATCACTTACAGAGTGCATTTTCTACAATCAACAGACTTTAAAGTGATAAGTAGGAGATATTATTCCACAGCAAGTCAAATTGTGATATTGCTATCAGGATTCAACTGTGTAGTTTTTGAGTCAAACTCATTGACCCATAACTCATGAGTAGTGGTTCACATGAACCCATCTCTCATGAGAATTAATGGAACACTTAGCACTCATTGGATCTAGGTGATGCTCACAGAGGTGAAGCACTGGGACTTCCCGGGAGGTCACCCATCCCAGTACTACTCCAGCTCGAGCGCGCTTAACTATGGAGTTTCTTCCATGGTGAAACCCACTCTACTTGCATCCTCATTTGCAAAACCTTCACCAAGTGTTGTGCCTTATGAACCATTCATTAGAAAGCCCCTTAAGCTCATCAATTGATAAGTAGGAGATATGGGTTTAACCATGGAGGAAACTCCGTAGTTAAGCGCGCTCGAGCTGGAGTAGTACTGGGATGGGTGACCTCCCGGGAAGTCCCGGTGCTTCACCTCTGTGAGCATCACCTAGATCCAATGAGTGCTAAGTGTTCCATTCATTCTCATGAGAAATGGGTTCATGTGAACCACTACTCATGAGTTATGGGTCAATGAGTTTGACTCAAAAACTACATAGTTGAATCCTGATAGCAATATCACAACAAGACTTTGAAGTATCAGAGGTCAGTGAAAGTCAAAAATGAGAGATTTGGGAATAAGGAAGTTTTGGGCATTCACATCAAATCTATTTCAAGCAAAAGAAATGATAAAACAAGGAAGAATTCAAGATGCAAGCTTACTGGTGGAAAAGCGGAAAATGGCTTCTCCACTGCTCCAACAAGCGAGTTTCGACCTACGGGGTATGTTTTCCACCAAATCATTAAAACAAAGGATTTTTTAAGAATAATCGATCTCTTGAGTAATCCAAGGTATAAGGAAAGCAACTAAACCAATCACATATCATTTTATCATCTCAATAAGTTAAAATTCTCCTTCGGCAGATTTTTAAGTAGAGAACAGTCCAAAGGCATTTCTCAGCTAAAAGGGAAGCGGAAAAGTGATTTTCCGCTACCTCCAGAAAGTTACCATTACAGTTAATAAAGTGAAAGGATGTTTCTTAATGGCCCGTAGGGGTAAAAGTAATTAATTCAAATGAAGCCATTTTATGCCATAACAAACTTCTTTAGTAATGTCTTAGTCTTTTCATTTGTGTGGCACGGGAAGTCAGCCGTTAAATAGTAAGAATTCAAAGTTATAAAATCATCAAAGTATTCTCAACAGGAGCTACCATTTGTTTAGCGAATTGTTCGAATTTGAAACTCTTAGCGACAATTGTTCATTTCTCTTGCAATTTTGAGAGATATACTTCATTCCCAAGTCATAATCAGTTGAAGCATGGCTACTAGATTTATGGGTTTCGATGGGATGAATGCCATCACATCTGATTGGCATAAGATTACAGAAATCCCTTTGAAGTTCTTTGATATGTAGAACTTTCAGAGCCTATTAAAGGCAGACCAGAAACACCCTGTCACTGAGAAGTTAAAGGAGAGAAGGTTGGTAGAAGCTGCCAGTTTTCCTATTGCTGTTGAAGCACCTGGACTTGTTTGAGAGCACATAGCTCGATATAATCTAGATACCAAGCAAATCCTCCTACCCAATGACATGGTGCTTCTATCCATTGATTGAGATTCTATCAAGAACTCCCTATGCATTATGGAGTAGGATAAATATTCAAAAATGACATATAGTTGGGCGGTTACCGAATACAAAGAAAAGAAGGTAGTATGGAAGAAGGAAATAATGAAGTCATGGTTTCAAGAGCCGAGGAGTGCCAAAGGAAAGTTTCACAAAAAAATATATGGCATGAATCTGAAGCCAGAGATTGTAGACATCTTGGTGCTTCTTCATAGGATTCGAGGTGAGAGTGACACACTAAACTTCATTGAGCACCATTTATTCTTAGTCCAGGTGATCTATTCTCAACATCATTTCATCAATTAGGCTCTTATGGTAAGTGAGAATCTCTCCAGTGCCCTAAGTAGAGCTAATCTTTATAATGAGTTCTACATGTCTTCATTCCTTTTATATATATTGGCTACAATTAAAATTTGGCCAGAGCTTCCTATATTAGAAGAGTTCCTAGATGATGTTAAAAGCTATGAATTTTTCCCCTGTTTACAATTACATAACAGTTATGCTGAATATCTCAGAGTTAACAATGTATTTACCATGAGACTATGCAGGGAGCTACAAGGTTGCTCAGAAAGGAGATTTTCTCCAGAAGCCATGGCTTTTATTAGCCAATTTGGGTGCTTTCTCAATCAATTTGTGGATTTCTCATATATTCTTCTTGTAGGATTTGATGACTTCCCTTTAAAGTTGCCCAGATATCCCAATGATATGATCGTGCTGGTCAAGGTGATGAGGCAGGCACTCCAAGTGAATTTGATCTGTGCTGATGCTAAGAAGAAGGGCTATGATTCCCCGATGACCATTGGAGCCTATAGTTTTGAATCCTAGTCTGAGGCAAAGAATGTCCTGAAGACATTCTCAAAGAGGTTTTAGTTGGAGACATATGATGTCTTGAGGCCGTAGTATGATCCTATAAATTGTGCCCAAGATTTCTTGCAAATGATTCATGTAATTCATCATCTTGATGATATTCAAGACTACTGGGCTAACTGCAAAGATGACATAGAGAGTAGAGAAAGGTTCCATGCCAAGTTAACTATTGAACAAATCAAAAGGTTCAAAGTTAACATTGTTGTGGAGGGATTAGGAGATGATGGCAAGCACATGTATGACAATACATATTTGGATATATTAAGCCGCTTCCTATAAGCTCTGAACCCATGCTAGGTCAAGCTATTAATGACTTGCAGACCTTGATGGGTGGAATCTATAAAAGAATAGGGTAGTGGGTCGAATGGATTACAAGTAGAAGGAAGAGGTCAGAAAGTAAGCCTCCTTCTCAGTGAACGCTGACAAAAGATGCTTCAAGAATTATAGCAAATTCTTCAGTAACAATCCCAACGGTGGCCAAAGGTTCATCTCAGCCAGCCAGTGGAGGTGATGAGCCTCCTGAGAAAGAGATCCAACCAAAGAAGACATGTGGAGAGGGCCCGCTTCCAGACATTAGGTCAACAGAAGAAGTAGTTTATACAGACTTGGCCAAGACTACAGAAGAGCCCACTAAAGGTGTGGGACCTAAGAAATCAGCTAAAGCTAGTGCAGTAGATAGACAAGTTGACACTTTGACCCAAGATATTCCAAGACGAGGGTCCCCTGTTGTAGTAGAGGTGGGTGAGGATTCCTCCAATACCTCAGCCACAGAATTGGATTAAAGGGTTGACAAGCAACAGGAAGCTTCTCAAGTCATTAGATTAGTTTCCTTCTCTCCTACATTAGTGAATCCATTTGCTTCCAGGCCTAAAGCTACTCCTTCGGTCATCAGGAAGTTGTTCATAGAAGAGTTGGTTTCTGGTTCCAAAGTTACCAGCGATGAATCCTAGATTGGATGAGAGGGTTGTGAAGCAACAAGAAGATGCTCAAGTAATTAGATTAGCTTCCTCCTCTCCTGCATAAGTGAATCCATTTACTTCCAAGCCTAAAGCTACTCCTTTGGTCATTAGGAAGTTGTTCATAGAAGAGTTGGTTTCTGCTTCCAAAGTTACCAGCACTGAATCCTGGATAGAATATACTCTAGAGCGTAAAAGGAAGAGAGAAGAGGAAGGGACTTCCAGTAAAGATACTCTCTCATGGGCCTTGCAACCCAACATCATAGTGGGTAAATTAAAGAAAGTGAAGACAATGTCTACATTGGGTTGAGATCCTGAAATGGGGCATTTCACTATGGAGGTGGCCAAGCCTACAAAGGAGGGTAGAATCGAAGATATGACTACCTCTGATTTTTCAGTTGCAGTCATTTGACATGGGGCTTTCTCAACATGATACCAAGGTAGAATGGTGGAAATCCACCTATGTGGTAATAGAAGAAGAGCTTGAATAGCTCAAGACTGCTAAATTTCAACTTAAAGGAGAAGTAGATGAGTTAACCAAATTCATCAGACAACTCATCACTCCGATAGCAAGTGTTCCCAATACCCAAAACACATTTGATCCCAGTACTGCAGAGAACTAAGCCATCATAGCCAAGTTGCAAGAGGACAAAAAATTTGGGCAGATCGGCAAGAGGTGGATTGAGAGGATCAAATCTGAGGGATTGGTAGTTGTTGAGTAATTAGGTAATTCTCTCCTAAGGCTTAAAACAAAGAGGAATAATATTGACAAGAATCTGTAGACTCTCACATCAGAGAGAGTGAGATGTCAAGAATGCATAGTGATGCTGCACATGGTGGTTAAAATGAAGAACAAGGAGGCACTAAATGCCAAGATATTATAGAAAAGAGATAAGCCTTTGATTGAATGGCTTCAAATACTAGAATTTAAGATCAAGATGATCATCCAAACTAAAATAGGGTTGTAGAAAACCGATGTCAAGATCAAGGAAGAGTAGAACAACAATTTTAAACTCCTTCAAGGTCTGCACGCGGAATCAAAGACAAGTGGTCAGGGCAAAGAAATGATCGGATTGGCTAGTATGCAGAAATAATTTTTTGATTATGTGCATAAGCTGGCAGAACAGTCTTCCACCCATTTGGACAAGGTGCCAGAACTTCAACAGTTGAGTGGATGAATCTTTAAAGCCATGGAAGAGCTAAAGGATCAGATAGATGTGATCAAGAGCCTAGCCAAAGAACATTCCATATGGCTCATCAGATACACTAATGTCCATATCAATAGACATGAAGAGATCATCCCAATCATTATAGTTGTCACTGCCTATATGGCTAAATTAGAAAAGGGGAAGTAAACTGAAGCTAAGATAGATTCCCTCTTATGCTAAATTTTGATGGTATTGTAATGGATAAACTTTTGTTTATCATTTTTGGTTAGGGAAGTTGAACCATTTCAATTACCCCTTTTTGTAACGGTCCAACTCTGGAACCCTATATGTATTATTTCCAAAATTAATACAAAGGTCAGCTAAATTTTGGTGTGAAAGATAGCATTTTGCTGAGTCAAATTTGTATGTCTGAATGTCATTTCTTTAACTTCTCCACTGCATTGCATTTATCTATCTATTAAATTCAAATGTTTCTTTGGAATTAGATTTACAGTTTGTGGTTGAACCAAAATTCTGTATTATGATTTGATATAGTTAATTAGGGGGAAATATGGTGTTATTCTAAGTTTGGGAGATGTCCTTGTGAGATAGATTGATTCATTTTCACTTTATCATTAAATCTTTAAGTCTTGCATTTGCATTTTCATTATTGGTTATTGCATTACCAATTTTAAGAAGTCATATGATTGATGAAGTCTTGAAATTGGCTAAATTTAGAATTGAATTTATCCTACCTAAGCTATTTCCTGTCTTGGTTTAGCTTAGTTTACCTCTTCTATTGTCAGGTCAAGAACATATCCCTGTTAGAATAGGAAGAATCGATATTCACTAAAGATCATTTAATTAAGGGAGTTGTACCTTTAAATTCAGAGGGAAATCAGTTGTTTAGTCACAATTTCCCAACCGTTGTATTCAATTGTTCTTAAATATTTGGGTATTCTAGAGTTAAAGAAAAAAAAAGAACAATCTATTTACCAACATATTTTTTGCGACTCTGCTGGGGAGACAAACAATCTATATACCAGAAGTATACCATGAGGAAAGATGGTGCTTCCCCATGAAAATATAATCCATGTGCTCCAACCGAATCTTGGTTTCCAAGACGATCATGAAGATATCATTTCCTCACTGAACTCTTTTGTCTAGAAATACAGAAGAAACACTGAGAACTATAGAAATGATAGTAAAGTTCTAGAGAACGAAGAAGCTAGGATAGAAGCACTTGAAGAAGCCATCCGAAGGAAAAATTTGGGAAGGGAACGATGCCAAGTAGAGTGTGAAGCCAAACTAGAAGACTAATTGGAACCCTGGAGCCCAATAGGTTTCTTAGGAGTGCAAAGAAAGAAGGTGGTATAGACTCTATTTTTGAGAGACTTGCAAACCTTGATTTTTCTCTACTTGAAGTACCCTATCAAAAGAATAGAAACACTAAGAGAAAAAGTAGACCTCGTTCACCTCACAAACAATCAAGTCTTTTATCTACCACTTGCCAAGTGTTAACTTTGCACAGAGTATTTGCTCCTCCTATTGTCAATCTAACATCCTATCTACCTCCAATAGTTATGGCACTTCCTTGGGTCACTGCAGTTGGACCATTGTAATTAGCAACATATAATCCCCTTCCCTCAGGTTCAAGAAATAATTTCCCAAAATTCTCTGGGGATGGGAAAGTATCTATAGATGAACACATTGCTGCATTCTTTGCTTTAGTTAATATCTTAGCAATGCGAGATGAAGATGTGGCCATCAGATTATTCATTCAAACCCTTGTTGAAGGTGCTGCTGATTGGTTTCACTACTTACCCAATTCCTCTATCACAGATTGGGTCTCCATGAGAGCTGCCTTTGAGAGTAGATTTAAAACTACTAAAGATGAACATGCACTATTGACACAATTGATCTCCATCAAGAAAGAGCCTTCAATCAGTATGAGAGATTTTGTGGCTAAATTTAACAAGCTTGTAAATCGTATCCCAATAGCCGATAGGCCTACTGCCAAGAATTTGAAAACATTTTTCAGAATTGATATGCCTCCTGACATTAGTTATGATCTGAGAAGAACAAATCTAGCCACTTTGGACCTTGCCCAAAGGACTGCGGTGGAGTTAGAAGACCACATGATATCGGCGGGAAAATGGAAAAGAGAAATACAATCTAGAGCTAGTACTAGTAACACCACATCATCAGATGAGATGATTCAAAAATTATCCAATGAATTCATCGCCTTCAAGAGGCAGCTTAGATTTAATAATCCCTATCAGTGAAACTTTCAAGAGCAGCCTGGAAGAAACAATGAAGGGAGGAATGCTGATGGAAAGACATTATAGTTGACTTCTCCACCACAAAGGTTAGCTATAGAAGCTCCTCCTAAAAGGGGAAACATGTGTGCCTTCCATTTAACTATAGATCATGATGGAGAAAGTTGTCCTGATGTAGCTCATGCTTGGAAAATGCATCAGACTAACAAATGGAATGCTGGAGTGTCTGGAGCTAAACCAGATTCATATTCACATGGGGACTCTGAAAACTTATATTTAGAGTATGAATCAGATTCAGAACAGGAAGTGAAATGTTATGCTACCATAGATGGGACCTCCTATACAGTCTTAACCCAGAGTCAGAAAGCTAAGGGCCCCACTTCCACATCTACACCAAAGAATAATGAGGCATCTACTTCCAATTCTAATGAGGCCAATCAAGGAGTAAGGATTCTACAACTAGGTAAGGAGAAAAAATCCTTTGACATTGTTCAATTTTGTAGAGATTCCAGAATTCAAATTTCCCCCATAGACTATCTTAAGTCTAATCCTGTAGAACTAAAAAAGCTAGTACATTAATATAAAGAGGGAATCAGAATGTAAATTAAAATGCCATGACTACCATAGAAAATGCATCTATATTTGTAGAACCAATTGAGCAAGGTGAGCCATGTGTGTTGGCTACTTCCCAAGCCAAAAGCCTAACCCATTCTATGTGTCATTGTATATTAATGGTTGCAAGTTAAGCAATTGCATAATAGACTCTGGAGCCTCAGACAATATAATGCCATCAACTGTAGCTAAAGCCTTGGGACTTACCCTCACTAAAGACCATGGTAGGTGTTACTCTATGGATTCCAAACAAGTACCCCTAGTTGGGAAAATCAAATATGCCCAAGTGGCTCTAGAAGCACATCCTGAGAAGAAAATGTTGTTAACAATACTTATTGTTGATATACCTGCTAGTTATGGTTTTTTGCTAAGCAGGAGTTTCTACAGAGACCTAGAAGGGGAAACAAAGCTAGATTAGTTTCAAGCTTTAATCCCAATAGGTAACATAAAGATAAAGTTGGTCCTAGAAGAGAAATCTAAGTTTATAGTGCTGAAATCGGATGACCCTAAAGCCCAAATTTTGTTTTAGGAATTAGAATTTGGCAATTATATGCTATTTACAAATGATCATGATGAGGAAATTGAACTCAAGGAAGAAGAAGATTAGTTTTCTGCCAAGACACACCATCAGAAATCTGGACCCTCGAATTCAATGGTAGTTGTGCATCGTCAAGTTTTGGCGTAGGCATGGTCTTAATATCACCGGATGGAGTATGTGAGCCCATGGATTATAAATTGGAGTTCGAGAACACTAACAATACTGCCGAGTATGAAGCCTTGCTGCTAGGAATTATTTCTGCAAAAGAGAAGGGTGTGAAAATCTTGAGAGCTTGAGGTGACGTGGAGTTAATCGTGTGCCAAGTCAAGAATCAATACTCTGTAAAAAATCATAGATTAAAAAACTAGAGTATGGGATGAAATAGAATCATTGGATGCATTCTTTATTGAATTTGTATTGAGAGAATTTAATTCCAAGGTGGACCCTTTAGCAGTGTCAGCCTCATTACTCCTCCCTCACCCATAGTTCAAGGATAAGAAGTACCAAGTAGAGGTTGTGTATCGACCATCTGTGCCTGATAATGAAGAAGAATAGAAAGTTTTTGAAGATGACAAGAACATCCTCCTCTTTTTGGAGAGCGGTGGCAACTTCCATAAAGATTCTCCCAGTGATCATAAGGAAAACTATCATGGAAAATAGAAGAAGGACAAGTCAGTGGTCATCCAGTTGCAAGGAAATATCATCCCTCCCCACTTAGTTACACTTGAAAAAATCTTCAACAAACATGATACTTTTGTTAAGAAGAAGATAATTGAAAGAGGTCCTACCACTGGAGAGTATTATGGAATTAATATCAGAAGTGAAAAGGACCCAAGATGATCAATATTGGGAAATGTTGCACTGAAGAAGAAAGGGAAGAGGCCAGGAAACTCTTCCTGGAATACCAAGATGTTTTTTCTTGGAATTATGAAGATATGAAAAGCTTTATAAATGGTAAATTCAAATACCAGATTATCTTAAAACATGAGGCTGCCCCGTTTAGGAAAATGCAAAGTAATTACAACCCCAAAGTTGCTGATGCAAAATTAAGGGAAGTGAATAAAATGCTTAAAGCAAGGATTACCTACCCTATCCATCACTCTACCTGGGTGGCGAATATAGTACCTTTGAGGAAGAAGAATGAAGAAATAAGGATTTGTGTAGACTTAAGAAATCTTAACCAGTCTTCTCTAAATGACAATTATGCCCTCCCCAACATGAATCACTTATTATAGACCATGGCCGGAGCTGAGATGATGTCTATGTTAGACGGATTCTCAGGGTATAATCAGATAGAAGTAGAGAAAGCAGACCAACATAAAACAACTTTCATGACTCCATGGGGCACTTTCACATACCATAGAATGCCATTTGGGTTAATCAATGCTGGAGCTATCTTTCAGAGAGGTATGGATCTTTCTTTTAGTGATATGAAGAACAAAATAATTGGTATGTATTTGGATGACCTTACTATGTTTTCCAGAAAAAGAGTAGATCACATAAATGATTTGAGGAGAGTATTGCAAAGGTGTAGAGAGGAAGAGATTTCACTGAATCCCTAAAAGTCATTTTTCTATGTGGCTGAAGGGAAGTTGTTGGGCCACATTGTATCCCAGGAAGGCATAAGAATTGATCCAGAAAGGGTGAGAGAAATCCAAGAATTGAGCTTACATATGAACAAAACTAGAGTGAAAACATTTTTCAGTCAGGTAAACTTTCTCAGGAGGTTCGTTCCAGATTTTTCTGAGATTACCAAATGCATAGTGGACATGATGAAATGGAATGTAAATTTCAAGTGGAATGACTCTGGTAAATAATCTTTCAAAAGCATCAAGAACACCATAGCCAATGCCCCAGTGTTATGTCATCCAGATTACAAGAAGGATTTCATAATTTACTGTTATTCTTCTGAACACAGTATATCAGCCATCCTAATGCAGGAGAACGAGGAAGAAGTTCAAGCTCCTATCACTTTTATGAGAAAACCTCTAAAAAATCATGAGCTGAGATACTCTCAAACTGAAAAACATGCTTTCACAGTAGTAAAAGCTTTAAAGAATTTCAGATTCTACATTTTACACTCTCACTCTCTTATATATGTGCCTGACATTGCAGTAAAAAGCATATTGACTCAGCAGTATGTGGGATGTAATAATAGAGGAGCATGGGTGGCTAAGAATTAGGAATATGACATAGAAATCAAGCCCACTAAGATGGTGAGAGGAAATGCACTGTGCAAAGTGATGGCGGAAAACCAAGTGGATGAAGACCCTAAAAATACATAATTGGTCCTAGCAGTAAGTATGCAAGATCACTGGTTTGAAAATATTGTGTATTTCTTGAAATACGGTGAATGTCTTGAAGGATTGACTTTGAAGAAAAGAAGATATCTAAAACTAAAATATTCTAAATACATAATTTGGGAAGATAGATTGTATAAGAGATCTATAGATGGAACTTTCCTCTGGTGCGTCGATAAACAACAGCAACATAAGCTATTAAGGGTGTTTCACAATGAAACTTGTGGTGGACATTTCTCCTCATCAGTTACTGCATTCAAGATATTGAGACAGTGCTATTAATGGTTGGGAATGTTTAGATATGCATATCATTGGGTAGCGAGATGTGAGAAATGTAAAATGTTTACTGGAAAACCATAGTTAGCAGTACTACCCCTTAGACCAGTGATAATCGAAGGTCCTTTTCAACAGTGGGGTCTTGATTTTATTGGTCCTATAAATCCCACATCTAGCATAGGACATACTTACATAATCACTGTGCCTGACTACTTCACAAAATGGGTGGAGGTGAAAGAAACCAAGAAAACTACTTTGGAGGTAGTATGTGAATTTATCAAAGAGAACATCTTGGTAAGGTTTGGTGTACCTATTTAGTTAGTTATGGATAATGCCGCATACTTTTCTTCTCAGGAATTCACCAAATTTTGTTTTGAATATGGAATTATGATCAGTCACTCATCTGACTATTTCCCTCAAGGAAATGGTCAAGCTGAGTCTAGTAACAAAAATCTGGTGAGCATCATTAAAAAGCTTGTAGCAGACAACCAGAGAACTTGGCACAAGAAAATATAAGAAGCCCTCTGGGCAGACAGAGTGACTCCTAAAAGAGCCATTGGTGTATCTCCTTTTGAAATTGTCTACGGGATCGAAGTCAATCTTTCATTGCCATTGGAATTGGCAACTTGTAAACTAAGAACAACAATAGAAGATGGTATATATGCAGATGGTTTAGAAAAGAGGATTCTTTACTTGAACAAAATTGAAGAGGAAAGGGAGAAAATGGTAGATCATATCACATGGCACCAAATGCGTGTGAAGAACTTGTTTGATAAAAATAGTAGACCTCAAAAATTTATGGAGGGAGATATGGTGTTATGGGACAAGCGCAGAGCACCCAAAGGTATTCATGGGAAATTTGAAACATTGTGGAAAGGACCCTTTAAGATCCATCAAGAATTCGAGAGGAATTCTTTTAAATTGACCTATCCAAATGGTGAGGCATTACCCCTGACATATAATGGTCAGGACTTGAAGCTGTATCAAACCTAAATTTAAAATAGGTAACCACTGTATTGTACAAAAGTTATGTTTAGTTCCTGCTTTTGTTTTTTCTAGTTAGGTTTCCTTTCTGCTTTCCTTTCCATGTCTTGCTTTAGTTTTGTTGTGAGCCTCCTTTTATTGAGGTTTGCAAAACCAGAGATTTGAGTTCCTTGCTTGGACATGTGAATGTCCAATTCCCCAAACAGAGCCAACTGTTGCCCCACTTTTGGTCTGAGCACTTTAGAGACAAAAGTGGATGTTTAATGTGTAGTAGTGGTCTTGAAAGCTTTGTGTAAGTCCTGAGTCTAAGTCTAGCTATCTTCTTAGGCTAGGAGGCCTCTATCAGATTTCCCTAAATAGACTTCTCTTTTGTGACGCAGAGGGAATTTGTATTTGAGATTGTGTTTCATTGGGTAGGTTAAGTTCCCAAATTTGGTAAAGGTCATGTTTTGAAGGATTCTAACATTGGTTTTATATGTAGTTGAAGTATTTTTCCTTTAACATTCCCTTTTGTAGCATTGGTGGAAAATTGGTTCTGAGCTTCTCCTTGGTGGAAAATCATTTAGAGAGTGCATTTTCCATAATTAACAGACTTTAAAGTATCAGAGGTCAGTGAAAGTCGAAAATGAGAGATTTGGGAATAAGGAAGTTTTGGGCATTCACATCAAATCTATTTCAAGCAAAAGGAATGATTGAATGAGGAAGAATTTAAGATGCAAGATTACTGGTGGTAAAGAAGAAAATGGCTTCTCCGTTGCTCCAACAGGAGGGTTTTGACCTACGGGGTATGGTTTTCACCAAATTATTAAAATGGAGGATTTTTTAAGAATAATCAATCTCTTGAGTAATCCAAGGTATAAGGAAAGAAAATAAACCAATCACATATCATTTTAGCATCTCAATAAGCTAAAATTATCCTTCGATGGATTTTTGAGTAGAGAACACTCCAAAGACATTTCTCCATTGAAAGGGAAGCGGAAAAGTGATTTTTCGCTACCTCCAGAAAGTTACTATTACGGTTACTAAAGTGAAAGGATGTTTCTTAACATCCTGCAGGGGTAAAAGTAATTAATTCAAATAAAGCCATTTTATGCCATAACAAACTTCTTCATTAATGTCTTAGTCTTTTCATTCATTTGGCACAGGAAGTCAGCCATTAAACTGAAAGAATTCAAAGTTATAAAATCAACAAAGTATTCTCAATAGGAGCTACCATCTGTTTAGCGAATTGTCTGAATTTGAAATTCTTAGCAATAGTTGTTTGTTTCTCTTGAACTTTTGAGAGATATACTTCATTCCCAAGTCATAATCAATTGAAGCATGGCTACTAGATTTATGGGTTTTGATGGGATGAATGGCATCACATCTGATTGGCATAAGATTATAGACACCTTTTTAAAGTTCTTCGATATGTAGAACTTTTAGAGCAGATTGAAGGTAGACAAGATACACCCTATCACTGAGAAGTTAAAGGAGAGCGGGTTGGTAGAAGCTATCATTTTTCCTATTACCATTCAAGCACCTGAGCTTGTTTGAGAGTGCATAGCTTTATATAATCCAGATACCAAGCAAATCCTCCTGCCCAATGACACAGTGCTTTTATCCATTGATTGAGATTCTATCCAGAACTGCCTGCACATTCTGGAGTAGGCTGTATATTTAGAAATGACATATAGTTAGGAGGTTACTGAATATGGAACAAAGAAGGTAGTATGGAAGAAGGAAATAATGAATTCATGGTTTTAAGAGCCGAGGAGCACCAAAGGCAAGTTGAAAAAAACATTATACGACACGAATCTCAAGTTGGAGATTGTAGACATCTTGGTGTTGCTTCATACGATCCGAGGTGAGAGTGACACACTGAAATTTATTGAGCACCATTTATTCTTAGTCTAGGTGATCTGTTCTCAACATCTTTTCATCAATTGGGCTCTTATAGTAAGCGAGAATCTCTCCAATGCCCTAAGTAGAGCTAAGCCTCAGAATGAGTTCTACATGTCTCCAGTCCTTTTATATATAATGGCCATAATTCAAATTTGGCCAGTGATTCCTAGATTAGAAGAGTTCCTAGATGACGTTAAAATCTATGAATTTTTACCCTGTCTATAATTACATAACAATTATGCTGAATATCTCAGAGTTAATGATGCATTTACTATGAGATTGTGCAGGGAGCTACAAGGTTTCCCAGAAAGGAGATTTTCTCTAGAAGCCATGGCTTTTATCAGCCAATTTGGGTGCTTTTTCATTCAATTTGTAGATTTCTCATATATTCATCTTACATGATTTGATGAATTTCCTTTGAAGTTGCCCAGATATCCCGATGATATGATCGTGCTAGTCGAGGTGATGAGACAGGAAATCCAATTGAATCTAATCTATGTTGATGCTAAGAAGAAGGGCTACGATTTCCCAATGACCATTGGAGCCTATAGTTGTGCATCCCAGTCTGAGGCAAAGAATGTTATGAAGACATTCTCAAAGAGGTTTTAGTTGGAGACATATGTTGTCTTAAGGCCACAATATGATCCTGTAAATTATGTCTGTGATTTCTGGCAAATGAGTCATGCAATTCATCATGTTGATGATATTGAAGACTACTGGGCTAACTGCAAAGATGACTTAGAGAGTAGAGAAAGGTTCTATGCTAGGTTAACTATTGAAAAAATCAAAAGGTTCAAAGTTAACATTGATGTGGAGGGATTAGAAGATGATGGCCATCACATGTATGAAAATACATATTTGGAGAAGATTAAGCCCCTTCCTATAAGCTTTGAACCCATTCTAGGTTAAGCTATTAATGACTTAAAGACCTTGATGGGTGGAATCTACAAAATAATAGAGAAGTGGGTCGAATGGATAGCAAGCAGAAGGAAGAGGTCAGAAAGGAAGCCTCCTTCTTAGCGAACCCTGACAAAAGATGCT
>MU225433.1:2032658-2051868 GCA_018584345.1 Thuja plicata
CAATTAATTAAATAAATATGACCTCATAATTGCTTTTTCTCAATTATCTAAATATTAAATTCAATTATTGAAAATGAGGATATTTATTTAACAATTAAATATTATTTAATTCCTTTTCATGTGTCTCGGCTAAAGAGGGTGAATTTAATTTAATTAAAGTGCTAGTACTTTATAATTAAATTAATTCGATCATAGGGTTTGTTTAGCCAAATAGATATTTAGGAATTAAATATGATGTATGATTAATACAGATTTAGGATTTTCTGCATTTGACACTCAGGTCGAGTAGAGTCAGTGAAAACTCAGAATTTGCCTAGTACAATAGGACTTTGATGATTTAGAAGAATGACAAATGCAACAAAATTGGTTAGGGTTGCAAGATGCCAATTTTGGGGTGTTACACTATGTTTTTCTTTCTTTTGAGTTGCAGAAGTATTGAATGAATTGAATCCATATCTATTTAAATGTAATTAGAAATTTCTTTCTATTTTGTAACCTTGTGTGGAGTATATTATACTTTTGTGTTGATTTGCAAGTTAGATTGTAATTTTGTCCCTGACTCTGAGTCTCTGGACCAGACAGGGTTGTATATTAAAAATGAATCCATTTTTTACGTTCCCACCATGGTAAACACCTGAGCCTTGGGGGAATGGAAATGGGGTCTATGTACATATTTTTAATGTCTTTTAGGAAGCTAGAAGTGTCCATAGTGAATTTTAAACTCTTGTCCTAGGCGATCTCTTTCATAGCCAGCTAGGGAAACAAGAGGGACAGTGAGTTTAACTTGCAGGAGTGGATTGAATAAACCAATCCAATACCTTGGAGATGTTTAAAAGAATCTTAAATACTCTTGGATAAGAGATAGAGAATATTTGAATCTATTTAAGTGGATTTCCAATGCAAGAAAACAATACTAGTTCATTTCCTAGTGTTTTGGCCATATTACGGTTTGATGGTGTACGGAAAATTTTAGAGACCAAGACCAAGGAAATCTCTTGTATTTTCTCAAAGGGTATCTGAATCACATATTTTTTCAGGGGGTTGTGTTGAAGTTTTAAGAAAGAAATCCAAAACCCTACAAAATAGGGCTAATAGAGACCTACAAGCTAGTAGTCCTTGTTTATAGGAATTTTGAGCAGCGATGGAAGTATGAAACCTAAATCATTGTGGAGGATGCATTTGTGATTACAAATGAGACAATAAAATACCCTGGACTCTTGCAAGGTCATACTATAGGGTTGGTGTGTTTATGTATGAGCTTACCTTGGTGAGCTCAATTGAAGAGTGAGTAGTTTGTCAACTTGGAATTGGTAGGGAAGTTTAAGAGTGGGTAGGAGGATTGAAGTGAATCTTTCATAGGATAATAAGTGATTAGGAAGCCCCAGGAAGTCCTTTAAGGACTTAACAAGAACTAGTGTTAGTTAAATAATAAAAAATACTCCCTATCAATCGGTATCAGAGCCCCAAAAGATTTTGGGTAGAGTGTACATGTCTTATCTTGAATCAGTAGGAGAATCAAGAATTCTAACCAATGCATAGTTAGCCAAGACGGTGGATGACTAAGAGCTAGATAATAGCTTTCTCAGAGAAAGGATGGCCCAATTAGAACAAAATTTGGGTGAAGTAGAGGTGAAAACTAATGAAGTTAGTGGGAAGATAGATGAGCAAGAAGGAAAAAGGTAAAGCAATGGCAGTTGAAGATGAGGTGCCTGAGCCTGACCTTGTCATTCAAGAATAACCTTTCCTAAAAGCCTTGAAGGCTATGAGTGGTAAATATTTAGAGGGGTTACTTCTCTTTAGTGGAAAGATGGAGCCATAATTAGTGATGTAGTGGATTCAATGGCTGGAGAACCATTTTGACAATGATAGTGTGAGTGAGGCCCAAAAGGTTAGAGTAGCTAAATCCAGATTAAGGGGAGCTGCCTTAACTTGGTGGAAATTCATTCAAGAAAAAAGGGAGAAGGAAGGAAATAATCCCATAGCTACATGGAAAATAATGGTGGAAAAGATAAAAGAAGCTTATATGCCAGAGGAATATGAAATCAAAATGAATAAGAAAAGATAGAATTTGAGATAGAGAGAACTTGATGTGAATTGTTATACTGAGGAGTTTCAAAAACTATCTTTAAGGTCCAAGGTCCAAGAAGATGAAATTGTTAGGGTGGAAAGATATCTTAATGGCTTGATATGGAACATCTAAGAATAAATCAGCTTGTTGAGCCCTACAACAGTCAACATCTGTTATTAATTGGTATTTAAGGTAGAAGAGAAAGCTAAAAAGAAGCAAGAATCTAGAAATAGATGTAGGGGAAGAGGAAGCGATAACAGAGGCCATAGAGGCAGTTTTGGTGGCAAAGGTATGGACCAAAAAACCCAAAGGGAATCTAAAATTGTAGAGAACAGTGAAGGGAAAGTGGTAGAGGAATTTATGGCAAAGGAAGAAGCCCTAGAAGCAGTAGTAGCAGAGGTAGATCTAGTGGAGGTAGAAGATCCTATTTTGCTAGCATGAAAGGTTATCATTGTCATCAATTAGGGCACCCAACTTATAGATGCCTTGAAAATAACTCTTTTTATCAAGGGGATAGGAGAGTTACTTATGTGCAAGAGGATAGTGAAAGTGTCAAGTCTCTTAAGATGAGCTTAAATTCAAAGGTGGGAGAGAATTTTATGATAAGAAGAATCTTAATCAAAGAGCCTGCTAGAGAGGAGCCAGAGCAAAGGAGATATATATTTAAGGTAAAATGCAAAATCTTGGGTAAAGTTTGTAAATTCATTATAGACTTTGGGTCTACTGACAATATCATCTCAGATGAAGCAACTAATAAGTTGAAGCTGAATAGAATAGCTCATAGAAGCCCATATAGAGTTACATGGCTTAATAAGGGGCAACATCTATTGGTGAATGAAAAAGCATGGGTGGAGTTTGATATAGTAGGGTATAAAGACAAGATTCTATGTGATGTTTTACCCATGGATGCTTGCCATCTACTATTGGGTAGACCATGGCAGTTTAATAGAAAAGCCATACATGATGGTGAGAAGAATTCTTAGTCTTTTCAAAATAATGGAGTTACCTACAAGATTCAATCTTTGATAGATGAAGAAGAAAGTAATACTATGGGTCCTAGTGTATTTTTGGTTAGCTAAAAAGAGTTCTTGAAGACTCTTAAAGAGGAAGATGGATATGGATTTTCTATTGTGGTGAAACCTAGAGAAGAAGCAAAGACAAAGAAAGTAGACATACCTACAGAAGTAAAATTTCTTTTGGATAAGTACACAAGTATCATCAATGAGGGGAATCTAGCTACCCTACCACCAAAAAGGACAATAAATCTTCAGATTGACTTTGTTCTTAGAGAATATTTACCAAATAAGGCTCCTTACAAGATGAATCCCCAACAAAATGAGGAGATATCTAGAAAGGTACAAGAGCTTCTTGACAGTGGTCTAATCAGAAAGAGCATAAGTCTTTATGCAGTCCCAATAGTGTTAGTACCTAAGAAAGGAGGTACATGGAGGTTATGTATAGAATCTAGAGCCATCAATAGGATTACCATTAGGTATAGGTTCCCTATACCCAAAATTGAAGATCTTATGGATTGTTTGAGAGGTTTAGAATACTTCACTAAGATAGACCTAAAGAGTGGCTACCATTAAATAAGAATAAAGGAGGGAGATGAATGGAAAATTGCTTTCAAAAGCACTGAAGAGCTCTATGAATGGTTTGTTATGCCATTTGGACTCACTAATTATCCTAGCACATTCAGGAGGCTCATGAATGAAGTCCTCAAAGACTTTACTGGTAAATTTGTAGTCATTTATCTAGATGACATATTGATATTTAATAGTGTAATTGAGAAAATATGGATAGGGTTTAGAACAATGTTGGTTTTCTCATAAAAGTGACCCTATGCACATATTATCCACATTAAATTTAATTGTTATGATAAGGGGTGTAAATCTGAAAAAGTTTGTAAAGGAAAATGAAATAAAGTACATACCTCTAAAAAAGAACCTGTTGAAAACCCTGTCAGATAGTCTTAGAAACTATTGATTTCTGGGATTCTGAACCAAAACTATGAGATCTACAAAACCCAAAAATCATTTTCCGATCTGACATAGTTCCAATTTTGACCCTCAAGTCAATGTCACCATTGACCCAAAATTTCTGATTCCAACCTAGGGTAGAATCGACCTCCGATTCTGACCTAGGGAAGAATCGACCTCTAAAATCTCTGACAGAAAATGTGTTTTCGGATCCTGAAATTTTGCCAAAAAGGGTATCTAAATCTGCACTTTGATCTTCTATTCTGAACTTGTACCTGCAAGAAAAATGGTTTATTTGTTGGGGGGAGGGGTTTGCCTTGGTCAAATCCCATTTTTGGAATTAACCTTAAATTATAATTGAAATTGCATAAGTAAACAAAGTAAATAAACAAATTCACCTTGCTTGTATAGAAACCCTTGTGGCGAATTTGAATCTATAGATCCATAATTATGTATGCACCAAATGGATGTAGAATGTAGAATGTAAGATGTAGGAGATCTCAAATCAATTGCTTGTAGATCTTCAACACCAATGTTGAATGGATCTTGGAATATGAAGAGGCTTGGAGGAATGTGGATGGAGAAATCTTCAACAAGAGGGCTCCATAGAGCTTTAATCCTTCAATGGCTACCAATGGATCTCCTTGATGAATTGGATGCTTGAATGCTTGAGATTAGATGCTTTCTTAAATAGATCATGCATAGAGTTGTCTTTCACCTTTAGATTTCACTTCTTCAAGTCTTCAAGTCTCAGAGAAAATGAGAGGAGAAAGCTTCCTTTTATACAAATCTAGGGCACAATCTTCTAGAGAGGCCTACATAGGAGAATTAAATTCCCATTAGACCTATATCCCTAGAAGAGGACCTATATTAAGTATAATTTAAGAGTCATCATTTTGAAACCCAAAATAGCCGACTCGGAAGAGGGAAATGAACTTTTTCGAAGCCCGACATCTGGAAACTCTGGAAACTTAAAATCTAGACCTTGGGCTAGAAAAAGGTCGATTCTAACCTAGGTCAAGGTTGAGGTCGACCTTGACCCAGAAAGGTCAATTTTTACCCTGAGGTCAAAAATCTCAGTTTAACAGCTTAGGATGCCAGAAACAGGCTAGAGAAAAGTGGGAAATGGGGCAGAAGAGGGGAGAAAGCCAGATCCAAGTCAAAGACCCATTCAGGGTGCTTGTCATGACCCCAAACCACTTACTTGGAAGGATAAACCAGTCCACAATGGAAGTGCTTCCATTTTTTACTATAAATTTAGCTGCCACTTTAGCAAGAGTATGGACTCGATGCAAACTCTAGGTAAAGGAGATCATGAAGAAAAGATAATCTTATTGAAATCAAAAGGGATAAAGGAATCCTCAAGCCCCTAGGGACTTAAGTCTTTATCAACCCTAAGATCATGATAAGAGAGACATCACCAGTCAAAGAAAAAGAGAGAGAGAGAGAGGAGTGGTTAACTTGCCTAGTAAGATGTGTGTATCTCACTATGAACCACAAAAGGATAGGATCACCCACCAAGAAAGCACTTGATAGTCACCCCATAAAGTTGTGTGCCTTCTGGAAGCTTTGTGTATGTATGTAGTGCATCTTCTGATGGCTTTTATGAAGTACCCATGAATCCATATCCTTATATCACCATGGAATACATTTGTAAAATGCGCATCTCTTTAGGATTTAGCAACTTATGTGCATTACCTTCTAAGGATTTAGCATATTAAATTGTAATTGAATATGTATCTCTTCTTGATTTAGCAACTTATGTGTGTTACCTTCAGAGGATTTAGCATGCTGCAAAACAAAAGGTTAGAAAAATGCATAATATAAAATGAGGGAGGCCGTAAATTGATGACATGTAACTAATTGAATGTTTGATAATGTTAAGTTGAAGATAATGCAAGACATTAAATCAGATAATGGTTTGTATTGTCATTGCTGTGAACTTGATATCATCTATATGGTCATGTACATAATGCCAAAGACTTCAGAGAATCAATGGAACAAAGGTTATGCTTTTAGCAATGCATAAAAGGCAAGTATTCACCAAGTGACAGACAACACCGAGGGAGTGCACACCATCGATAAAGGCAAAGAATAAAAGTCATAGTGATACCTGACAAGCAGAAAATAATGTTTCCTGACGAAGAAAAACCATAGGATGCCCAATGAGCTAAAAATAGAGTTTCCTGATAAGTAAAAATCCAATGATGCCCGACGGACAGAGATCCCGAAGCTAACTAGAGTCACACCAACGGAACTATCAATTGTCACTGATGACTAACTACAGAGTTGACCGACAAAATAGAGAGTTCAGAAAATGACAAAATATCTAGCTGGCAAGAGCTAAAGATAGACTTAACTGGTTGTTTTCTTTTTTTTATTTGACCAAAGTTAAGTGATTGATTTAAAGAAGATTTGTACAGTTTGCAAGAAGATAATTGTGAGACAAATCAGGAGTTATGCTTGAAATCAAATTGGCTAGATTTTTTTTCACGCCAAGAATCAAGAATCAAGAAACAGTGAATATCATGTCTATATAAGAGACAAGCTTAATTCATTTCCATATGATGGGAAGGGGAGTGAATGGAAAGAGGATACTGAAGAGAAATTGATGAAGAAGAAATTCATACAGTCCTGATCAATCAAGCTGAAGGAGAGCTAAGGAATTATGTAGACACTGAC
Organism: Thuja plicata; assembly: GCA_018584345.1. Taxonomy (NCBI): domain Eukaryota; kingdom Viridiplantae; phylum Streptophyta; class Pinopsida; order Cupressales; family Cupressaceae; genus Thuja; species Thuja plicata. The sequence continues at coordinate 2,039,388 of MU225433.1, forward strand.
AAATAGTGAAGCACAGCATCACAGAGTAGAAAGTGTGGAGCACAAAGAATTGAATTGATACATTGATTAGAGAGGTAATATACTTAAATAGATCTGAAAATCTGCAATTCAAGTTGCATTAGAAACAGGTCATAGTGTTTCAGTTTAACCATTGAAGCATCAAGTCTCTTAACAGAGTAGGAATTAACAGTCTTCTATATACTGAGGTACATCCCAAGGAGTGCCAAAAAGGTTGATTCATGAAAGTAGCATTGGACTTGGCTGATACCTATTGACAGTATAAGGAGGCTGATTCAAGGATGGTAGCAATAGATGCTCGATACTAAGTGACAACCTCTATGTATAAAATCCTCTAACAAGGTCACACTTAACAGTGTGTTTGTAACCTTTAACATGGTTGGCTCCTAACAGGGCTCACTTTAGAAGAGTGAAAATTTGGGGTACTGGTCCGATTGGTTTTTCCCTTAACAGGGTTTCCATGTTAAAAATCTATGTGTTATGTGTGTATGGTTTATTACTTTACTGTTTTACATTTCACATATGCATTTCTGGATTGATCGGTATACTCTACTTATTTACTAAGTTTTGGTAAATAATTTTACTATTTATCGGTAATCAAGGAGAATAAGGATAGACAAGGAAACCCGACAGATAGTTAAATCATTATTAGTATTTCATGGCATGCATCCTGTAGGGACAATAATATGAGGTTTATTGATTGGTGGTTAAGTTTAAAGTATAAATTTTGAGGCCACTGATTCACCCCCCCTCTCAGTTATTACTAACAATTGGTATCAGAGCTTGTGTGCTTATAAAAGAAGGTTTTAAGACCTAAGTCAAAGATCAAAAGATGAACAAATGAGATGTGCCCAAGTTGAAAAAAGACAACTTTGCTTCATGGAAAAGATGGATAAGACTCCACTTATTAGGTATTGGTAATGATGTTACTCAATTCCTAGACACTGAATATGTATTGCCCACAGGATCATTAATAGTAGAACAATTGAGAGAGAAACATGAACACAATTGCATGGTCATAGAGCTTCTTCCTCACTCTCTAATGCTCAATTTAAAGATGTCAAGGATTGAAAAATTTCAAAGAAGATGTGGGACAAACTAAAGCTTGTACATGGAGGTGATTCAAATGTTCTGAGAGCCAAGGCAGAAATCCTTAGAGGAAAGTTTGATGATCTCAAAATAAAAGAAGGAGAAAACATCACATAGTACAACACAAGAATAAAAGAAGTATTCAATGCTATACAAGGAGTTGGAGGTACACTTGAAGAGGAGATAGTGGTAGGTAAAATCTTAAGAACCTTACTGCTTGTATCTGCTATTAGAGTTTATGCCATTCAAGAAATAAGTGCAGTAGTAAACAATACAATTACTCTTGATAGTCTAATAGGTAGAATGATTTCAATTGAGAAGAACAAGACATAGTCACTTGTGCCAAGACCAAATGACAAGAATGTCATTGGTACAAAATGGATATTCAGGAATAAGTTGAACAAGAATGGAGAAGTCACAAGGAACAAAGCAAGACTAGTATGCAAGGGGTATGCACAAGAGGAAGGTATAGACTATGGAGAGACCTTTGCACCTGTTGCTAGGCTAGAAGGAGTAAGAATACTACTTGCTTATGCTGCATATAAAAGATTCAAAGTATATCAAATGGATGTCAAGTCAGCATTCCTAAATGGAATACTTGAAACAAGCTCCTAGAGACTGACATGAAGGACTTCATTCCTATCTAATAAGTATTGGATTTGTAAGGACTAGTGAAAATATTAATCTTTATTTGAAGGAAGATACTGATGCTAACACTTTGATTGTTGAAATATTTGTTGATGACATCATATTTGGAGGCAATGAGATGCTATGCAAATCATTTGCTGATGAGATGAGAAAAGATTTTGAGATGTCTATGTTTGGAGAGATCAAGTTCTTTCTTGGTCTACAAATCATTTAACAAAGTGAAGGTATTTTCATTACACAGTCCAAATACATCAAAGAGGTCCTGAAAATATTCAAGATGGAAGATTTCAAACTAGTTCGAACACCGATGGCTACTGGATGTAAGTTAACAAAGAAGGACAAGACAACAAAGGTAAATTAGACTTTGTACAAATCAATGATAGGTAAACTCATGTATGTTGGACACACTAGACCAGATATTACACATGCAGTAGGAATTGTTGCTAGATTTTCTGCTAACCCCAGGGAATCACATATGACTGCTGTGAAAATAATTCTATGATATTTGAAGAATACCGAGGAATTTGGCTTATGGTATAGAAGAGAAGGAAAATTTTAACTTAAGGTGTTTATCGACGCTGATTGGGCTGGAAATGTTGATGACTAGAAGAGAAAAATTGGAGGATCACTCCTTATGGGTGATTGACTTGTCACATGGATTAGCAAGAAGCAAGGATGCAACCCTCAGTCCACTGCAGAAGAAGAGTATGTTGCTGCTGCTGCAAATTGCTCAAATATTTCATAGATCAAATAGTTGCTGGAAGGTATGCATATGAAGATCTTAGAACCAGTGATTATCTATTGTGATAACACTAGTGCAATAAACATTTTCAAGAATCTAGTCATACATTTGAAGACTAAACACATTGCAATCAAGTATCATTATTTGAGAGAACAAGTTCAAGAAAAGGAGGTGATACTTGAGTATGTACAATCCAAAGAACAATTGGCTGATATCTTCACCAAGCCACTGCCCAAGGATACATTTGAATACTTGATAAAGAGACTAGGGGTCAAACCCTTGTCTACCAATTAGTAAAATGATTGAAGTCTGCATTAGCCTACTTATTATCAAAATATCATTCATGTTGATGCAATCAAATAGATGAACTTCAAAGCGACATCTATATACAAACAGGTATATATCAGAACCAAGCACCAAAGCATATTGTTATATTGCTGATGGATAAGGGAAATTCAAGGAATATATTATGGATAGAAGAAAAATGATTATTTGACATGAATGTCAGATATTTGTAAAATATTTGTTTGGCATTGCTGTCAAAGGGAGAGAGATTATCCATTTTATCACATTCTTCTAAGAAAAAAAAGGGGGAGAGATTATCCATTATCAGATTACTCCAATATGGAGAGATTATATCCTAAGGGAGAGAAAATTGTATGAAAGTTTATACAAAGGGAGAGTTTCTGACAAGAGAAAAAGACATCAAAAGATAGAGAATAGTCAAAAGAGAGAAATTGACACAAGAAGAGGACTCAACACACCAGAAGATAGAGAGCTGCAAGAATCAAATTTAAGCTAATACAAAGCTTACCGACGGTTAGACATTTTTATTAGTTATCAACATGAAATGATTGGTAGTTTGATGAATCTCAACTGTTGTATTTTATATTGTATTAGAAATAGTATAGTGTGATAATATAGTATGTTGCCATCAATGCCAAAGGGAGAGATTAATGACATGTAATTGATTGAACGTTTGATAATGTTAAGTTTAAGATAATGCAAGACATTAAATCAATTAATGGTTTGTATTGTCATTGATGTCAACTTGATATCATCTATACAGTAATGTACATAATGCCAAAGACTTCAGAGAATCAATGGAACAAAGGTTATGCTTTTAGAAATGCATAAAAGTCAAGTATTCACCAAGTGATAGAAAACAATGACAAAGTACACACCATCGGTAAAGGCAAAGAAGAAAAGTCACAGTGATACCTGACGAGTAGAAGACAGTGTTGCCCGACGAAGCAAAACCACAGGATTCCCGACGAGCTGAAAATAGAGTTGTCTGACGAGTAAAAATCCAATGATGGCTGATGGATGGAGATCCCAAAGATAACTAGAGTCACATCGATGGAACTGTCAGTTGTCACCAATGACTAACTGCAGAGTTGACCGACAGAATAGAGAGTTCAGAAAATGAAAAAATATCTAGGTGGCAAGAGCTAAAGATAGACTTAACTGGTTGTTTTCTTTGTTTTATTCTACCAAAGTTAAGTGAATGATTTAAAGAAGATTTGTACAGTTGGAAAGAAGAGAATTGTGAGACAAATTAGGAGTTATGCTTTAAATCAAATTGGCTTGATTGTTTTTCACGCCAAGAATCAAGAATCAAGAAACAGTGAATGTCATGTCTATATAAGAGACAAGCTTAATTCATTTCCATATGATGGGAAGGGGAGTGAATGGAAAGAGGATTCTGAAGAGAAACTGATGAAGAAGAACTTCATACAGTCCTGATCAATCAAGCTGAAGGAGAACTAAGGAATTCTGTAGACACCGACGAACAGTGAAGCACAACATCACAGAGCAGAAAGTGTGGAGCACAAAGAATTGAATTGATACATTGATCAAAGAGGTAATGTACTTAAATAGATCTGAAAATCTACAATTCAAGTTGCATTAGAAATAGGTCATAGTGTTTCAGTTTAACCATTGAGGCATCAAATCTCTTAACAAAGCAGGACTTAACAGTCTTCTATATATTGAGGTACATCCCAAGGAGTACCAAAAAGGTTGATTCATGAAAGTAGCATTGGAATTTCCCGATACCTATTGACAGTCTAAGAAGGAGGTTGATTCAAGGATGGTAGCAATAGATGCCTAATACTAAGTGACAACCTCTAGGTATAAAATCCTCTAACAAGGTCACACTTAATAGTGTGTTTGTAACCTTTAACAAGGTTGGTTCCTAGCAGGGCTCACTTCAGAAGAGTGAAAATTTGGGGTACCGGTCCCAATGGTTTTTCCCTTAATAGGGTTTCCACATTAAAAATCCATGTGTTATGTGTGTATGGTTTATTACTTTACTATTTTAAATTTCACATATGCATTTCTGGATTGATCAGTATGCTCTACTTATTTACTGAGTTTTAGTAAATAGTTTTACTTCTTATCGGTAATCAAGGAGAATAAGGACAGACAAGGAAAACCGACAGACAGTTAAATAATTATTAGTATTTCATGGCATGAATCTTGTATATACATAATAATATGAGGTTTATTGATTGGTGGTTAAGTTTAAAGGATAAATTTGGAAGCCACTTGTACACCCCCCTCTCAGTTATTACTAACATATATATGCCCCCCTCCTTAAGATGGAAAATTACATACTATTTTTACATGTTAAGGAAAGAAAAGAACAAGGATAAAGCCTTTTTCAACAACAAGAAAATATCCATAGACAACACCCAGTCCAAGCCAAGAAGGTCACAGCTCCTATGAGGCCATGGAAGGGACGAATGCAAAGAGATATCATGTAAGAAGTGAAAAACTAACCCTTATGAGGGATAGAACACTATTTAGTTTCCAAGGTGAGAGATTTATTAACCATGGAAACCTAATGTCAAACAATGAAATAGGTTATGATCAAGGACATAGATCCTCAATGCAAACCAAAATTTTCATATATGATTGGATATCACATAATAGATAGATACTGCTTAACCAAGGGAAAAGTGGATCCTAGAAAGACAGAAAAGAAGGAGATGGCATCCTTACCCCCCCGAGCATAGGGACAAGGATGAAAGGGGACCTATTATATCTCTCACAACACTATGGAAGACAACAAGCCCCCAAGGATTAGGCTAACATTGTTTGCATAATGTGGAGCTCCATAATAGGAACATAAATGTTATTTAGATAAAATAGGATTGAAATATAACTCATTGCCACATCATATATAGATAACTTTACTATCAATGAGATGCCTAATATTATAATGTAAAGCTTGACATTCATTAGTAGAGTGATCATGAAATCTATGATACAAACAAAAAGGAAGAGTCTTCAAGTGTGGGCTATGTTTCTTTTTGCATTTAGGTCTAGTAATCATCTTAGCACGAAGGAGTTTAGGCAAAAGAACTTCTTGGTCAAAATCCTTGATAGGTTCCTCATGTTTTGAAGTGTTATTTGAGATGTTGGTAACATTGATATGATGTTGAGGATTAAATCCCAATCCATAAGAATGCTCATGCCCCCCATTCTGTAAGGGAATTTGAATTCCTTGTTTATGCTTACCACATCCTTGACCATGGAATCCTTATTTAACTAGTAAATGATAACCATGACCATAGCGAGAAGCCATATTAGAATGAGTCAATGGAAATTCAGTATTCACTATGTCATCACTAGTAGGTTTGACAAATTCATAGTGGGTAGAAGCAGTGACAAATTTATTACGAAGGGAATGAGAAGTAGAAGCAAAAGCTCATTGTTCAAACTTGCTTTTTTGCTTCATAAAATCAAGATTATAAACCTTATACTCTCTTGTAAAGGAAGGATTAAAATCAAAGGTTTCCCAATAATCTCCAGGAAGAGAATTAGGGGAAGAAGTATTACTATTAGGAATAGGATAATTGTGGGTTTGAATATTCAAACAAGGATTTGGCGCATCATCCGCATGAAGTGTATACACCATGTTGTTGTGAATAAACATGACTTTATGGTAAAGGGTGGAAGGAACAACATGCATATCATGCAGCCAAGGTCTACCCAAAAGGAGGTTATAATTAAGAGGTCCCGGCATAACACGAAAATGAGTATTCAGGATAACCGGACCTACTTTGATAGGTACAGTAATGATGCCCAAAGTGTTCTTATCAATGTTATCAAAGCCACGTATAGGATTATTATTAGGTTGAACAGTTGAAAGATCAACTTTAATCAATTTGAGCATGTTCATGCTACAAATGTTAAGCCCAGATCCATTATCAATCAAGGTCCTACAAATGATACTCTTATTGATAGTAACAACAATCATAAGAGCATCATATTGATTATGTAATTCTTTAGAAGGTAAAACCTTTTGAGTAAATACAATGTCAAGAGGACCCAGGGTAGCATGAATGCACTGTAAGAACGCATTGATGTTCTCTTTATTAGGAGGTAGAGTGGGAAGAGTTGCTAGATATTTTTGCAAGGCTTCATGGTAGGTAGGTGAAGTTTGAAGAACCTCCTATAAATAAATATTGGCAAGGGTATTGCGCAATTGGTTTATCCACTCATACTCCTGGCTAGGAAGATGGGGTGGAGGAAGAAGAATGGGTTGAGAAGGTGGTAAAGAAGTAGGAACCACCAGATTAGGTTGAGGGTTATTCCTTATGTGATAAGCATGTGAAACAAAATCCTTGTTATCAAAGAAATCCAAAGTATCTCTAGGTTTACCCTTGATAGTAATGTGAGGACAACCTTTAATAGTCAACAAGGGTTTTCGATAAACCATGTTAGTTGTCGCAACACTATGAATAGATTCACAAGAAGGACGCAAAGAAAACATCCTAGGAGGAGATGAGGTAAGAGCTTGATTCTCCATAAGATCATCACTAAGAGGGAGAGAATTAAGGGAATTCATATCATTCTCTGCTAATGCCTCATCACTAGAAGGAATCCCAAATGGAGGTAAAACATCTATAATGTCTTCTTCTTTCTCTAAAATGTATACATAAGGGGAGTGTGTTTTAGAAAAAGAGTCACCATCATGTATGAATATGTCCTCCATTAATAAACCACCCTCTTGTATCAAAGCTTTTTCATGAGGAGGGGATAAATCAATGTCTTTATCCAAGGGTTCATCCCTAATAGGAGGATCATCCATAATGGCTTCATGAGGAAGAGAGTAATCAACATCCAAATCCAAAGGTTCATCCCAAATAGGATGATTATCATCCCTATCAGTAAAGCACCTTGTAGGAGTTCCATAAATCACTAAAGCTTTATCCCTAAAGGGGAAAGATGGTAAATTATATTCTAAAGTAAGCTCATAGAAAAGACATATATTAGGAGAAGAATTAACATCAATCCCCAACTCATCTCTATAAAGAGAGAGATTAAAGTCATCTACTTTCTCTAATATAGCCTTACAAGGTAATACAAGAGAGGAAAAAGTAACATCACACACACTAAATGAATTATTTCTAGGTGTAACAATGTTGCAAATAGTGGAACATGAAGGTAACCATGCACACACTCTATGGAAAGGTAAATTGGAGAGGTTGTAAAGGAGGATGAAATAGGAATAGGACCCATGGATACCTTATTCAAACAATTTTCATCCTCACTTCCATGTACCTCATTAGGGGATCTATCCTCTTTCACAACAAAAGCCTCATCAAAGTATTCAAAACAAAAATCATACATGTTGAACACAAAGTAACATTACAAGCATGAAAAATGTAAATGTTTTTTGTATTTTTAAGGAAATTTTGTGATTTTTTATTTTTGAAATATAAATGAAAGAGAATAAAATAAATCTACTTTTATATGCATGTAAAATCTAACATAAGATGCAAATCTAACACCAAAAAAGAAAGAGTTGTCTATCACGGGTTCACCAAAATGTAATAGAGAAAATATGGATAGGGTTTAGAACAATGTTGGTTTACTCATAAAAGTGACCCTATGCACATAATATCCACATTACATTTAATTGTTATGATAAGGGGTGTAAATATGGAAATGTTTGTAAAGGAAAATGAAATAAAGTACATACCTCTGAAAAAGAACATGTTGAAAACCTTGTCAGACAGTCTCAAAAACTGTTGATTTCTGGGATTCTAAACCAAAATTGTGAGATCTACAAAACCCATAAATCATTTTCTGATCTGACACAGTTCCAATTTTGACCCTTAATTAAATGTCATCATTGACCCAGAATTTCTGATTCTAACCTAGGGTAGAATCGACCTCTAATTCTGACCTAGGGCAGAATTGACCTCTAAAATCTCGGACACAAAATATGTTTTTGGATCTCAAACGTTTGCCGAAAAGGGTATCTGAATCTTCACTCCAATCCTCTATTCTAAACTTGTACCTACAATAAAAATGGTTTATTTTTTTTGGGGGAGGGGTTTGCCTTGATCAAACCCTGATTTTGGAATTAACCTTAATGTATAATGTAAATTGCATAAGTAAACAAAGTAAATAAATAAATTCACCTTGCTTGTATAGAAACCATTGTGGTAGATTCGAATCCATAGATCCACAAGTATGTATGCACCAAATAGATGTAGAATGTAGGATGTAGGATGTCAGAGGTCTCAAATCAATTTCTTGTAGATCTTCAACACCAATGTTGAATGGATCTTGGAATATGAAGAGGCTTGGAGGAATGTGGATGGAGAAATCTTCAACAAGAGGGCTCCATAGAGCTTGAATCCTTCAATGGCTACCAATGGATCTCCTTGATGAATTGGATGCTTGAATTATTGAATGCTTGAGATTAGATGCTTGCTTCAATAGATCATGCATAGAGTTGTCTTTCACCTTTAGATTTCACTTCTTCAAGTCTTAGAGAAAATGAGAGGAGAAAGCTTCCTTTTATACAAATCTAGGGCAAAATGTTCTAGAGAGGCCTACATAGGAGAATTAAATTCCCATTAGACCTATATCCCTAGAAGAGGACCTATATAAATATAATTTAAGAGTCATCATTTTGGAACCCAAAATAGCCGACCCGGAAGCATGCAATGAACTTTTCTGAAGCCTGACATCTAGAAACTTGAAATATGGACCTTGGGATAGAAAAAGGTCAATTCTAATCTAGGTCAAGGTCAAGGTAAACTATGACCTAGGTCAAGGTTGAGGTCAACCTGGACCTAGAAAGGTTGATTTTGACCCTGAGGTCAAAAATCTCAATTTTGCAGTTTAGAATGCCAAAAATAGGCTGGAGAAAAGTGGGAAATGGGGCAGAATAGGGGAGAAAGCTAGATCGAAGTCAAATACCCATTCAAGGCACTTGAAATGACCCCAAACCACTTACTCAAAAGACTAAACCAGTCCATAATGGAATTCCTTCCATTTTCTAACTATACAAGTAGAACTAAAGAAGAGCATCTTAAGCATGTTGAAATTGTATTGAAAAAGCTACAAGATGAACAATTAACCATAAACTTTGAGAAAAGAGAATTTATGAAACAAGAACTTTTTTACCTTGTCTTTGTGGTTTCTAAAAGATATTTGAAGATTGATACCTCAAAGGTCTAAGCTATATGCATTTGGCCTACTCCCAAAACAACTAGTGAGGTGAGAAGCTTACATGGATTAGCTCAATTCTATAGGAAGTTTATAAGGCACTTTAGTGCAATTTGTGCTCCTATGCTTGATACCATTGAAGGGGGTATGAAAACTAAGTTTATATGGAGAAAAGAATAAGATTGTGGTTTTGAATTATTGAATAAGGAGGTGGAAATACAACCTGTGTTAGTGCTACCAAGTTTTGAGAAACTCTTCACTTTAGAGTGAGATGTCAGTAACATTGTAGTAGGTGGAGTTATAAGTCAGGAGAATAGACCAGTGGCATTCTTTAGTGAAAATACTAATGAAGCTAAGAAAATATATCCCTCTTATGACCTAAAATTCTATGCACTTGTCCAATTTCTTAGGAAATGGAGACACTACCTCCTTGCCAAGGAGTTTGTAGTATATACAGACGACCAAGCACTGAGTTTCATCAAATCCCAAGACAAGCTAATTCACAGACATATTAAATTGATGGAGTATTTGTATTCCTAAACATTCAATATTAAGCATAAGAAATGATACTTGAATAAGGTTGGTGATGCATTGAGTATAAGACTACTCACTGTTCAGGAAGTGCAATTGAAAAGTATTGGGGTGGAAAGTTTCAAAGACCTCTACAAGGAGGATGAAGATTTTGGAGATGCCTATAAGGTATGTGAGGAGTTCAACAACCATTTTCATAGTGAGTATGAAAAATATACATTGTAGAAATGACTCTTATTCAAAGGAGGATAGTTATGTGTACCAAAGAGGTCAACGAGGGAGAATTTGATGCAGGAGAAGCATAATGGAAGTATAATTGGTCATTTTGGACTGAATAAGACTTTGGAGCTAATACAAAGATTTTGTTGTTGGCCTAAAATGCAAAAAATATGTAAGAAGATATGTGGAACAATGTACAATCTACCAAAGAGATAAAGGCACATCCTCCAATGTTGGATTGTATCAACCATTGCCGATTCCCAACATACCATGAGAATGTGTGAGTATGGATTTTATTGTTGGCTTACCTAAGACTAGGACTAGTTATGAGAGTATATATGTTGTTGTTGATAGATTTAACAAAATGAGTCACTTCATCCCATGTAAAGTGACTCATGTTTCCATTCATATAGCACATTTTTTTATTCAAGGAATTAATCAGGATTCATGGGCTCCTAATTAGTATAGTTTCAGATAGGGACACCAAATTCATGGGACACTTTTGGAAATATTTATGGACGAGGTTGGGAACCAATTTGAATTTTGGATCTTCTTACCATCCACAGACTGATGGGAAGACTGAGGTTGTATATAGAACACTTGGGTACCTTCTGAGGTGTTTGACCAAATAATATGGGCAAGCTTGGGATCAATTCCTTCATCAAGCTGAATTTTCCTACAATGATATAGTGCATAGAACCACAGGGAAAAATCCTTTTGAAGTAGTCTATCAAATGCATCCTAGTGGTGAATATGAACCAAGGGATCTTAGAGACATAGCATAGAGGAGTGGTCATGAAAAATGCTTTGCACAGTCCATGAAGGAAGTGCATGAGAAAGTAAAGAAGACTCTGGTTGAAAATAATTTGAAAATCAAAGAGAGAGTTAATGTTAGAAGAAATGATATCCAATTTGCAATAGGAGATAGGGTCATGGTTCATTTGAACAAGGATAAACTCTAGAAGGGAGTACCAATAAAATTAAGAAGAATTAGTCCTTTTTCAGATCATAGCAAGGTATGGGAACAATGCCTAAAAGATAGATTTACCCAAGGAAATTGATAATCCTTAAAGGTTTAGAAGTTGTCATTAGTATACAAGTAGACAGTTTTGGTTGGTCATGATCACCAAGTGACAACTGTGAGGCCTCACCCCGACCCATCATAGTTTTACTGCTTGATCACACTTTGATACTTTATGTTTTGATACATTGATACATTTTTTGATTATCCCAACAAAGACTCGTGATATTATGTTATGATGATCATTATATTGTGTGAATTACATTTTAATATGGATTAGACCTAGAAATTGATTTTGATTATATATGTCTAGATCAGAGAATTGATGAGAAGACTGAATTATGATTAGACTTCACTATTTCATGGATGTTTGTCATGGTGATTAAGGAATCCTTATGTTTAAACATTTTTGTATGAAAATTTCAATTAGGGGCTTGATTTTGCTTATTGATTAATGTTGCTAATTATGAATTGAAAATTTATATTACATGTAATTTTATCATCTTGGACTACTGATGCTCAAATTTTAGTGTGCAGGAAAGGGAACCATGGAATTTTTAAGAGAATCAGGGCTAAACACATGTGAATTGAGTAAGCCAAGGTTTAATCTAATAAGGGGTTGAAACCTCATTGTAATGTGACCCTTGTTGTAAATGTAATCTGAATGTGTGTTAATAGTTTAAATTTATGTTATTGTTTGGACATGTCATTGTGAATGTGATGTGTATTTTGTTTGG
>MU225433.1:2051918-2096601 GCA_018584345.1 Thuja plicata
TGTGTATTTTGTTTGGTGTCACTTGACACTTGTGTTGTCCATGTGGATAGTGACATGTCATTTAGGGCTTGGGCAAGAATCACTTAACCTTATAGGATATTATATTAATCACTTGCATATAGATGCCCTTTAGGGATCATATCATGTTGGAACTCAGATTTGAATCTTTGGGGTACTTTGGAGGGATTAATAGTGACCTTAGAGTGTATTTTTGACCAAAATTAGTTAACCCTAAGGGGGTACCTTGGGTTAGGGCTAGTTTTTACCTATGGGAGACCTAGGTCACCATTATGACTCTCCAAAATTCCTACTTTTCAAAAGTGGAAAAAAGAGAGATAGCCACATGCATCTAACTTGACCTACACTCCTTGCTAAACTCACAATTAAGAGGGGAGACAAAAATGCTAGTTGTCATGTCTCATTATTACTAGTTCTTGAGTACACTTTTGGAGGTCTTTTTAGAGGGTTTTGGGAGACTTAGTGGGTGTTCACCCACTCTCTAATTCTAGAGATAATTAGGGTTTTGGAAGGAGGAAGGATAAAGATTTGGGCTCTTCTCAAGTTTCATTTTGCCATAACACATTTGGAAGGTTAGTTTCCTTTGCCATGAAGTGTTTTTTTTGTTGCAAGAAGATTTCGATGTTATTGTTTTATGAATATGAAATTTTGTATGGGATTCATGTATGTAATCTTGTATAGTGTTGTAGTATATACATTTTGTTGTCATGTGTTGGGTTGGGAATGCATTTGAATTTTTGTATCAATTCTTGTTCTTTTAGATTGGGAGTGTTGTTCATGGGAGTTAAGGCATTACTCACCCTTTGGGAAGGGAAGAAGTGGCCTTGGGTGAAGGGGTTAGTTGGGCTCTCCATTGTAGTGAGAGTCTCTTCTCTTGGAGAAGAGGGATAATTTCATGGAGTATGGGCTCCATGAAGCCATGTTGGAAATATTATATTTTGACATAGAAATGGCCAATGTGTATATGGAAGCAATGTCAATGTAGCCTTGGACAGGCATGAAAAACTCTTGTTGAGAAATTTGGAAATTGTAATGGCATTCTCCTCCTTGGAAAATCCCACCTTCACCCTACTTCAATGGGTTTGTAAAACTCATTTGTGAGACCTTGGTTGGGAGTTTATTATTGTTTTTGTGGATATAGAATGTTTGTGAGAATTTGGATGTGAAATCTTGTTTAGCCTTGGTTCTCCAAGCTCGGGGGTGGCCTCCTTGAGGCCTTGGTTGGGAGGTGAGCTTCCCATGGTATCCCTCATAAAATTTGTAGGTTTTTTAATCCATGAAGATGGTGCAAGAAGCTTGAAATAAATCTCTATTTGGGGATAGTTGTGTGTAAGCAACTTCAATGTTGCATAGTCACTCTTGTATTGAAATTTATTTTTGTTAATTGTTGTAATGTTAAATTTTAGATTTTCTTAAGCTAGATGTGAAGAGATATCCTTCTTTATGTAATGGTTCATTAAAGGAAGATATGTTGCATACCATTCAAGTATTCTGTAGATTATCATCTTGAAGATGTGTAAATGTAGATTGTAAGATTTCCATAATGTAAAAGATAGAATCTTTAATTAGCTCATGAATATTGTATTTTAATTCTTAAAAGAAAAGAAGTTATTCATCCATGTATAGAAGGATACCAAATATTGAAAGAGAAGGATAATATAATAGTTTCATTCCCTACAATCTTGAGGAATTGTATGATAATATAGAAATCAAAAACAACAAACCAACAAGTTAGTATGATAATATAGAAATCAACTAATATTATTAGTATTCTTAGTATTTTGCCTTATAAATATACCCTAATAGACACTATGATCTTTTATAAAATAATTGAACCAAGTAAATCAAAATGAAAGAGATTATAACAAAAAGCCCATAGCACTTTCCAGATTTAGAGCACAAATGCTCTCTAGAATTTGTATGGGAAAGGAAATATTCTCCTTACCACAGAGAATATTCCTTTCCCAATGTTCTTTCCCTCTAATCAAATTTGTAATCAAATCTCATTAGCATAACCAAGTGATTTAACCCTTAATCCAAGATAAACTCACTTTGTTCTTACCCTTTTTTGTGGGCCCCACCTTTACCTCTTACCTTTTTGCTTAAACATTTGATTGTGCTAAGTTTAAAAAAAAAAAATCACTTTGCTAAAGGGCTGCACTACTTGGTAGTGGCGTCACCTCCCTTGCTGTCCACATTCCCATAAAAATCTCACATGACCTTTGTTGAAGTCAACTCCCTTCATAGTATGCAATATTTCCTTGGGAGATGAAAGTTTGGCTGGTGGGCCACATCAAACACATCATCACCTCCTCCTAGCAAACCGCGCCACCTTCCTTAGGTTCTCCTTGCCATGCCAAATCCTATGTATTAGATGGTAGGATAGTTTGTGGGCCCCCCCCTCCAAAAAGTCCCGTTTAACCTGCACTTGCTCTCGGGAATTCGGTCCCCTTTCTCCAATGTTTTTTTGGGTTTTAGGCTTTGTCATAGAAAATGTTAGAAAAGTAAGTTAGTGGATAGTTAAGATTAGTAGTTTATTAGATAGTTAGGTTAGTTTAGCAAGTAATTAGTAGATGGTTAAGTTAGTAAACGAGATCTAATTCCCTTTTGTTTTAATCATTAATTTTGTAGTGTTTTAGGTATATATAAACTAATTTTTTGATGTAGCATAATTCTTTAGGAAAATAACTTTAGTGTTTTATTGATGGATGGATTTATCAATATGTTTTAATTTTAATTGGTGTTGGAACCACTTGTCAATATAATAATTAATCATTTAGACGGAACCTTAACATTAGGGTATTTTATTATTCTAAGATTTGCGAGTCTAATAAAAAGGGATTTTGGTCTAAAATGTTGATTAGTCTATTAGAAAGATGGATTTTCTCAATTTATTCAATTGTATAGTAATGTTAAATTTTATTTTATTATCAAAAAAGGGGGAATATAATGCTCTTGTGTTCTAGGGGTTAGGGCTTATGCTCAATTTCAATTAAAAGTTAATTTAAATTTTGAATTGGATGATATTTCAAATGTCTAATAAAAAGGTTAATTTAAAGTTGTATGTTAGAAATTGATGGATTAGGAATGCATGTGTTTTCATCATAGGGGAATAATTTTATTAATGATGTTAGTAGGTTAGGAAACTAGATTTGATTTCAGCTATTAGATTTTAATTAATAGTTGTTTGTTATAGTGAAATTATTGTGCAATTTTAATCTTGTCAATTGTTAAATGTTTCATGTATGTTGTTTAAAACGGAGTAGAATATTAATCGGACTAGGCCTTGATCTAGTAGTTAATGTTAATTGGAACTAGACTTGAACGGATTAAGTTGTAATCTAGGTTTAAATTTAAGTAAGTATTAGGGCAACCTAGATCAACATATGTTTATAACCACTAACTACCATCATGATTCTAAACATGGAATCAGAGTTAGATCAACCTGAGTTGAGTATTCATATAACCCGTGGAACAAATTGATGCCCAATTCTGCATCTGTTTGTGGCATTACCCTTATTCAGTCTACGTATATACCTTGTAATTCAATGGTTAACTCTACCTTGCTATCTCCTTTCCAACTCAACCATTGTTAGTTGTACGTACTTGTGTGCTTTAAAAAAAAAATTATGTGTGTGTTTTTCCCTAGTTTTGGGCATGACATTTTGGTATCAGAGCTAGGTTTTGACACAGGGAATGTAACCCATTACGTTTCAACTCATTCAAAACTTAAATCGTTGTGTAGGATGCCTATGGTCACTAGAGCTAACTGATGAGGTAGAGGTTGTAGAGCTCCCCGTGCAGGGGCAGGACAGGAGGATCCACCACCTCCACCACCACCACTGCCACCACCACCTCCGAACCCTAACCAGGATATTATGGACGTTCTCCAAAATCTAATTGGGGTGATTTAGCAGAGACTACCACCCGTAGTTCAACAGTAGGTTCCCAAAGGGGAAGCACATGTTTTAGAGAATGAGAGAGTAGTTAGCAAAGAGAGGAGTAGGAGTCCTCCACCCAGGTCTGCTAAGGGTCATGATGATCAGGAGGATGAGTCAGTTCATCAGTTTATAATACCATGTGAGCATGGGATACGTGCTAGGGAGAGACCCCCTAGAGATGTTAGAGATAAGATCTAAGAGTTATTATGACTCCAACCACCCTTATTTTTGGGATCCACTGATGGGTCAGTAGCAGAGACCTGGTTACAAAGTTTACAACAATGTTTTGGATTGTGCCCTTATGGGAGTAATCTAGAGGCATGACTTGCAGTCCATATCCTATGAGAGAAGTCTTGCACTTGGTGGGAGCAGGAGGTATCCATAGGTGGAGTGAGTATTGACACACTCACTTGGGAGACTTTTGTGGCCCATTTCTATGAGAGATATCTCTCTAAACATTTTAGATAGAGACAGATAAAGGAGTTCCATGATCTCCAGCAGAGGGGCCTCACAGTGAACTAGTATGAGAGTCAGTTTCTTAAGCTCCTTCCATATGTTGATTACATGAAGGACGAGAAACTGTGTATTCACCATTTCATTAAGGGGCTTAATATGTCTCTTCAAAGCATAGTACGCCTAGCATCCCTACCGTGTTCAAAGGGGCAGTTGAGATGACACTTGTAGTTGAGGATATCTATACTAGATAGGAGTCTAGGGATCGGTCCCAGCATCGAAACCCCTCTTCCCAGTAGTCAGGACAGAAGAGATCCCCTTGGAAAGAGAAATAGAATCATTCAGTAGGATCCTTTAGGGGTCAACAGTCTTAGTAGAAGAGATCCTAACAAGATTCCAGATAGAGGCATTCATAGGGTTATCAGGGCTCTAAGCCCAAACAGTGGTAGTCTTAGGGCCCTAGACAGGATCATAGGACAAGACCCCTCAGACATAGTCAGCTAGGACTTAGCAGTCCTCTAGGGGTGGATACAGTGGTTCTAGCAGGACTGAAGGGTCACAACAGCCTAGGACACAAGGGGTACAGATTCAGACCTATGGGCAATGTTACACTTACAGTGGTATGGGTCATTTAGAAAGAGAGTGCCCATAGGGATAGTCAGCCAGTGGTCAGAGAGGGGCTACCTCAGAGCCTACAATTGGAGATATGGGTAGATCCCATAGAGTTTTTGTAGCAGTTGATAACCGCTAGGCCGAGCACCAGGCCATGGTCATTGAGGCCACAGGTATGATTCAGGGTACCATTGTTTCTTTCTTGTTTGATTTAGGAGCCATAGACTCCTTTATATCTCCCTATGTAGTGGAGCATTGCAGGCTGGTGGTAGTTAGATAGGATGTCGATTGGGAGGTTGAGTTAGCTTCAGGAGCTAGAGTCTCTATTAGTTCCTTAGTTCATAGTTGTCAGATTCAAATTGGAGACCTTATCACGATGACTGATCTCTACATTACCCCTCTAGGTTCTTGTGATGTAGTCCTTGGCATGGATTGGCTATGTTCCCACAGCGCCGAGGTGGATTGTCGTCAGAAGAGGGTCGAGTGTGTTGATGATCAGGACACTTCTATGGTGATATTTGGGGTACAAAGACCCATATCCCTTTGTATTATTTCTGCTATGCAGCTTAGGTGATGCATGCAGAAGGGATGTTAGTTATTTTCCATCACCATTAGTGATAGAGAGAAGGATTCAGGAGGGGAGCCTTTGCTCAAGGATTATCCTATTCTTCAGGAGTTTGCGAATGTACTTCCTACCGAGCTACCTGGTATGCCTCCACCTAGGGTAGTTGATTTTCACATAGATCTTGTACCAGGAGCTGAGCTAGTATCTAGAGCACCTTATAGGATGACCCCACATGAGCTCAATGAGCTCAAGATTCAGTTAGAAGAGCTCTTGGAGAAAGGGCATGTCAGACCTAGTGTATCACCTTGGGGTGTACCTCTATTTTTTGTGAAGAAGAAGGATGGGTCACTTCGATTGTGCATTGATTATCGGCAGTTGAATAAAGTAACAATTAAGAACCAATACCCACTTCCCAGGATTGATGATCTGTTTGATTAGTTATAGGGTGCCTGAGTGTTCTCAAAGATAGATCTGAAGTCGGGGTACCATCAGTTATGGATTGTGGAAAGTGATATCCACAAGACTACTTTTCGCATGAGGTATGGTCACTATGAGTTCACAGTAGTGCCATTTGGCCTCACGAATGCTCTAGATATGTTCATGAGCCTCATGAATGGAGTATTTCATACATTTTTGGATAAATTTTTCATAGTATTCCTTGATGATATTCTGATATATTCTCGCAATGAGGAGGAGCATGAGGAGCATCTGAGACAGGTTCTACAGCATTAGAGAGAGAACCAGTTATATGGCAGCTTGTCAAAGTGTGCCTTCTTTAGACCCAAGGTGCATTATCTTGGTCACATTATATCTGGTGATGGGATCTCTATAGACCCATCAAAGATTAGAGCTATTATGGATTGGCCAGCACCCACCAATGTCACTAAGGTCAAAAGTTTTATGGGCTTAGTAGGTTATTATAGATGCTTCATGGAAAGATTTTCTAGAGTGGTTCATCCCATCACCTCCCTTTAGATAAGGGAAAGAGGTATGAATGGACAAAGAAGTGTAAGAGAGCTTTCGAGGAGCTCAAGAGAGCCCTCACTAGTGCACTAATTTTAGCAGTGCCAGATCCTTTGGAAGATTTTTTTGTATGTACTGATGCTTCATTGGATGGTTTAGGAGTAGTCGTTATGTAGGAGGGCCATCCTATAGCTTTCAAGTCTAGGAAGCTAAAGACTCATGAATTATCCTACTCATGACCTAGAACTCATAGCGGTTTTTCATGCTTTAGTGAGATGGTGCCATTTCCTTCTAGGTCACCAATTTGAGCTTCATTCAGATCACCAGAGCCTACAGTATATCTTTACATAGCCCAATCTTAATGCTAGGCAGAGGAGATGGATGGAATTTTTGTGTGATTATGATTTTGATGTTCATTACATCAAGGGGAAGGAGAATGTAGTTGTAGATGCCTTGAGTAGGAGGCAACATGATCTCTCATCTATGACTTCCAGTATAGATTTGAGGGACCGCATTTTGCATCATTTGCTAGAGGATGGATTATATGTGGAGATTTGTCAGTTTATCCATTCTCAGAAACCCCTTGAGGGGAGATTTGCAGAGTATTCCTTGGAGTCTGATGGACTTCTACATCATAGGGGATGCATCTATGTACCTTCTACAGGTGACTTGTGGGAGTTTATTGTACTTGAGGCTCATAGAGCACCTTATGCATCACATCTAAGAGTTAATAAATTGCATGCTGATATGAGACAGTTGTATCAATGGCTAGGTATGAGATTTTAGATTGCCAGCATAGTTGCTAGATGTCTAGAGTGCCAGAGAGTGAAGGCAGAGCATAGTCATCTAGGTGGGCTCCTGCAGCCGCATGAAATTGCTGAGTGAAAGTGGGATAATATATCTATGGACTTCATTATTGGTCTCCCTATATCTTCTCGCCGCCATGATGCTATCTTGGTGACAGTCGACACATTGACCAAGGTTTCCCACTTCTCACCTGTGCGTACTAAATTTATAGCACGAGACGTAGCTCAGGTCTTTTTGTGGGATATTTCAAGACTTCATGGAATTCCTTGTAAGATCATCTCTGATAGAGACTCCTTGTTCACATCAGCCTTTTGGAGAGAGTTACAGGCAGCGTTGGGCACTAGGCTCAATTTTAGTATAGCAGATCACCCTCAGATAGATGGCTAGACTGAGAGGGTTAACCAGGTATTGGAGGACATGCTGCGCATGTATGTGATGGACCATCAGGTCAAGTGGGAGGATACCTACATCTGGTCAAGTTTGCATATAATAATGGGCATCATTCTTCTATAGGTATGCCACCATATCAGGCCTTGTACGGTAGACCATGCAGGACACCACTGAGTTGGGACAGGATTGAGGATAGAGTATCTATTGGACCTCAGTTGGTAAAAGATATGGAGCAGCAGGTTTTCTTGATTAGAAAATGCCTTAGGGAGGCTCAGTATCGACAGAAGAAGTATAAAGATGCGAATAGGGTTGATCGTGAGTATATGGTTGGAGATAGGGTCTTCTTGAGAGTGCGCCCGCATAAGAGTTCAATCCATTTTGGAAAGGGCTCTAAGTTAGAACCTCACTTTGTTGGACCTTTTGAGATATTGGAGAGGATAGGACCAGTTTCCTACCATCTAGCCTTGCCACCCATCCTCTCACACATCCATGATGTGTTTCATGTATCTGTGCTACGAAAATATATTTATGATGAGTCTCACATTATAGATTGGGATGCCTTGCAGGTGGAGTCAGATGGACAGGTAGCACTGGAGCCCATTCGTATTATAGCCTGACGGACCCTTGCACTTTGAGGCCAAGAGCTAGACCAGGTTAGGGTCCAGTGGGATTGTTATGATGATGTCACGGATTCATGGGAGGATGCAACGCAGATGAGATCTCAGTACCCATATCTTTTTTATGAACTCCAAAAGGAAGTCCATGCCTAGTGGGGGAGGATGTGAGGCCTCACCCCGACCCATCATAGCTTTACTGCTCGATCACACTTTGATACTTTATGTTTTGATACATTAATACACCTTTTGATTATCCTAATAGAGACTCGTGATATTATGTTATGATGATGATTATATTATGTGAATTACATTTTGATATGTATTAGACCTAGAACAAGTGGTTGATTTTGATTATATATGTCTAGATCAGCAAATTGATGAGAAGACCAAATTATGATTACACTTGACTATTTCATGAATGTTTGTCATGGTGATTAAGGAATCCTTATGTTTAAACATTTTTGTATGAAAATTTCAATTAGGGGCTTGATTCTGCTTATTGATTAATGTTGCTAATTATGAATTGAAAATGTATATTACATGTGATTTTATCATCTTGGACTACTGATGCTTGAAGTTTAGTGTGCAGGAAAGGGAACCATGGAATTTTTTGGAGAATTAGGGCTAAACACATGTGAATTGAGTAAGCCAAGGTTTAATCCAATAAGGGGTTGAAACCTCATTGTAATGTGACCCTTGTTGTAAATATAATCTGAATGTGTGTTAATAGTTTAAATTTATGTTGTTGTATGGACATGTCATTGTGAATGTGATGTGTATTTTGTTTGGTGTCACTTGACACTTGTGTTGTCCATGTAGATAGTGACATGTCATTTAGGGCTTGGGAAAGAATAACTTAACCTAATAGGATATTATATTAATCACTTGCATATATATTTCCTTTAGGGATCACGTCATGTTGGAACTCGGATTTGAACCTTGGGGGTACTTTGGAGGGACTAAAAGTAACCCTAGAGTGTATTTTTGACCAAAATTAGTTAACCCTAAGGGGGTACCTTGGGTTAGGGCTATTTTTTACCTATGGGAGAAACCTAGGTCACCATTATGACTCTAAAAAATGCCTACTTTTCAAAAGTGGCGAAAATAGAGATAGCCACATGCATCTAACTTGACCCACACTCCTTGCTAAACTCACAATTAAGAGGGGAGACAAAAAGGCTAGTTGTCATGTCTCATTATTACTAGTTCTTGAGTACACTTTTGGGGGTCTATTTAGAGGGTTTTGGGAGACTTAGTGGGTGTTCACCCACTCTCTAATTTTAGAGACAATTAGGGTTTTGGAAGGAGGAAAGATAAGGATTTGGGCTCTTCTCAAGTTTCATTTTGACATAACACATTTGGAAGATTGGTTTTCTTTGCCATGAAGTGCTTGTTTTGTTGCAAGAAGATTTGGATGTTATTGTTTTATGAATATGAAATCTTGTATGGGATTCATGTATGTAATCTTGTATAGTCTTGTAGTATGTAAATTTTTTTGTCATGTGTTGGGTTGGGAATGCATTTGGATTTTTGTATCAATTCTTATTCTTTTAGATTGGGAGTGTTGTTCATGGGAGTTAAGGCATTACTCACCCTTTGTGAAGGGAAAAAGTGGCCTTGGGTGAAGGGGTTAGTTGGGCTCTCCATTGTAGTGAGAGTCTCTTCTCTTGGAGAAGAGGGATAATTTCATGGAGTATGGGCTCCATGAAGCCATGTTGGAAATATTATATTTTGGCATAGAAATGGCCAATGTGTAAATGGAAGCAATGCCAATGTAGCCTTGGAGAGGCATGAAAAACCTTTGTTGAGAAATTTGAAAATTGTAATGGCATTCTCCTCCTTGGAAAATCCCACCTTCACCCTACTTCAATTGGTTTGTAAAACTCATTTGTGAGACCTTGGTTGGGAGTTTATTGTTGTTTTTGTGCATATAGAATGTTTGTGAGAATTTGGATGCGAAATCTTGTTTAGCCTTGGTTCTCCAAGCTCGGGGGTGGCCTCCTTGAGGCCTTGGTTGGGAGGTGAGCTTCCCATGGTATCCCTCATGAAATTTGTAAGTTTTTGAAGTCATGAAGATGGTGCAAGAAGCTTGAATGAAATCCCTATTTGGGGGTAGTTGTGTGTAAGCAACTTCAATGTTGCATAGTCACTCTTGTATTGAAATTCATTTTTGTTGATTGTTGTAATGTTCAATTTTGGAGTTTCTTAAGCTAGATGTGAAGAGATATTATTTTTTATGTAATGGTTCATTAAAGGAAGATATGTTGCATACCATTCAAGTATTGTGTAGATTATCATCTTGAAGATGTGTAAATGTAGATTGTAAGATTTTCATAATGTAAAAGATAGAATCTTTAGCTCATGAATATTGTATTTTATTTCTTAAAATAAAAGAAGTTAATCATCCATGTATAGAAGGATACCCAATATTCACGGAGAAGGAAAATATAATAGTTTCATTCCCTAAATTCTTGAGGAATTGTGCATCTTTAAACCTCCATAGATTCAACTCTCTTCAAACAAAAAAAAAATCTCCATTTCAATTGCAACTCTTGAGAGGAAGAAATAACCTTGCTAACAACAACAAACAAACAAGTTAGTATGATAATATAGAAATCAACTAATATTATTAGTCTTCTTAGTATTTTTCCGTATAAATCTATCCTGATGCACACTATGATCTTTTACCAAAAAATTGAACCAAGTAAATCAAAATGAAAGAGCTTATAGCAAAAAGCCCATAGCACTTTCCAGATTTAGAGCACAAATACTCTCTGAAGTTTGTATGGGAAAGGAAATATTCTCCTTACCACAGAGAATATTCCTTTCCCAATGTGCTTTCCCTCTTATCAAATTTTTAATCAAATCTCATTAGCATAACCATGTGATTCAACCCTTAATCCAAGATAAACTCACTTTGTTCTTACCCTTTTCCATGGGCCCCACCTTTACCTCTTACCTTTTTCTTAAACATTTGATTGTGCTAAGTTAAAAAAAAAAAAAAATCACTTTGCTAAAGGGCTGCACTACTTGGTAGTGGTGCCACCTCCCTTATTGTCCACATTCCCCTAAAAATCTCACATGACCTTTGTTAAAGTCAACTCCGTTCATAGCATGCAAAATTTCCTTGGGAGATGGAAGTTTGGTTGGTGGGCCACAGCAAACACATCATCACCTCCTCCTAGAAAACCGCACCACCTTCCCTAGGTTCTCCTTCCCATGTGAAATCCTATGTATTGGATGGTAGGATAGGTGGTGGGCCCCGCCTCCAAACAGTCCCTTTTAACCTGCACTTGCTGTTGGGAATTTAGTCCCCTTTCTCCAATATTTTTTTTGGGTTTTAGGCTTTGTCATAGAAAATGTTAGAATAGTAAGTTAGTGGTTAGTTAGGATTAGTAGTTTATTAGATAGTTATGTTAGTTTAGCAAGTAATTAGTAGATAGTTAAGTTAGTAAATGAGATCTAATTCCCTTTTGTTTTAATCATTGCTTGTGTAGTGTTTTAGGTATATATAAACTAATTTTTTGATGTAGCATAATTCTTTAGGAAAATAACTTTAGTGTTTTGTTGATGGATGGATTTATTAATATGTTTTAATTTTAATTGGTGTTGGAACCACTTATCAATATAATAATTAATCATTTAGATGGAACCTTAACTTTAGGGTATTTTATTATTGTAAGATTTGTGAATCTAATAAATAGGGATTTTGGTCTAAAGTGTTGATTAGTCTATTAGAAAGATGGATTTTCTCAATTTATTCAACTATAAAGTAATGTTAAATTTTATTTTATTATCAAAAAAAGGGGGAATTACAATGTTCTTATGTTCTAGGGGTTAGGGGTTATGCTCGATTTCAATTAAAAGTTAATTTAAATTTTGAATTGGAGGATATTTCAAATGTCTAATAAAAAGGTTAATTTAAAGTTGTATGTTAGGAATTGATGGATTAGGAATGCATGTGTTTTCATCATAGGGGAATAATTTTATTAATGATGTTAGTAGGTTAGGAAATTAGATTTGATTTCAGCTATTGGATTTTAATTAATAGTTATTTGGTATAGTGAAATTATTATACAATTTTAATCTTGTCAATTGTTAAATGTTTCATGTATGTTGTTTAAAAGAGAGTAGAATATTAATCTGACTAGGTCTTGAGCTAGTAGTTAATGTTAACTGGAACTAGACTTGAATAGATTAAGTTGTGATCTAGGTTTGAAGTTAAGTAAGCATTAGGGAAACCTAGATAAACATATGTTCATAACCACTAACTACCATCATGATTCTAAACATGGAATCATAGTTAGATCAACCTGAGTTGCGTATTCATATAATCCGTGGAACAAGTTGATGCCCAATTATGCATCTATTTATGGCATGACCCTTATTCAGTCTATGTATATACCTTGTAATTCTAAGGTTAACTCTACCTTTCTATCACCTTTCCAACTCAACCATTGTTAGTTGTATGTACTTGTGTGCTTGTAAAAAAAGAATTTGTGTGTGTTTTTCCCTAGTTTCGGGCATGACAACAACACTCACCAAGAGACAACATTCACTGAGTGTAGTGGTCACCGAAATGTTTTGAACACAAAGAAGTATATCTACTAAGCACCAGTCTATAGAGACATAACCGAGCACTAGTACACAGAGACATCACCAAGCACTAGTCTACACTGAGAGACAATATTTCACCGGGAAAAGTCAATCTCAACTACATGTCACCTAAAGCACTTTAGTCTAAATAAAATAGCTTCTTTCTTAGCTAGATAACCATTTCTTATGGATCAAGAAAAGCGTAAATGAAGGATTTAATTAGTTAACTGATTGTATTTATTCATACTAGGAGATCAAGGTCAAGTTGTAAACCTTTGATCTTAGAGTTTTTGAAGAAAAGTGTGAAGCCTAATTAGGTCAAAAATCTTGTATATTAAGATGTATTAATCAATCAAGAAGATGATGATTCTAGCTGCCAAGGACATGTATGGTTCAGACAGAGGTTTTCATGCAAAAGGAAAAATAAAGATGAATTCAGTTATGAAGAACTACATTCAAGGCTACCAAGCAGAACAAAGGTATTATCCATCACAAAAGGTGATACATATATTTTGTGAACTTAATGGATCTGTATTCAAAAATATAAGATTGTAAGCAATCAAGTCATACATTTTTTTAATCTCTAATAATTGTAGCAATTAGTAAAATCCTTTAAGAAGGTGGAATTAACAATCTTTATGTAAATCTCTTAACTGAGTGCACACATACATTGTGTTGCTAAAATATCTTAACCAAGTAGACTTAACAAGTCTAACATGTTACTCCTAACAGGGCAAGATCATCAAAAGTTATCACAACTTGTAGCCCTAACATGAACCTTCCATTCTACAGATAGTGAAGTTTTTACCTTCTAACAAGGGTTTCTGCATTATCAAATACTTGTGTCATGTGTAAATGAGTTTCATGAATGTTTCAATGTTTATTTATATGCATTTACATTTATGTTATGATATTGCATGCATGAAGTAGATAAGCTACAATGATCGGTTACGCAAGTAATGAGTACTAAAGATTAAATTGAAATTTTTTTAAGGGTGCTGATTCACCCCTCCCCTCTCAGTACACACCCTTCAATTATTCCAATAATTGGTATCAGAGCTAGATATCTTATTTTGGAAAATTTTAATCACTTGAGAGAAAAGATCATTCAATGGAAAGGTATAAGATTGATAAAAATATTGAGAATCGGAAGTTACAAATACAGATTTTCTTTGAGAAATACAAAGAGGTAAGAAACAAAATAAAAAAGTTGTTGGATGAAAGAAAAGTCATGGCATCTCACTACAATGAAATTGACTATCATGAAGAAGAGCTACCTAGCTTATTTGATTCATTTGGATCTAGATTTGGTAATGCATCTAACACACCTGAAGGAACCATTATAGATCTAAATGAAATCAATCAACATATGACTGAACAAGTGAAAGTACTACAGATTGGTCAAGAGACACAAATGGTAAGAATGATTGATGTTATGAATAATGCAAGACAAGCTGAACAAGAAAAAACTTTGGCTATTGATGACAGGAGAAAGATTACTGAAAAATTGCAAGAGAAAGAATATGAGATACAGAGACGTACTGAACATCACATTGAGATCACCAATCAAATAGTTATTATGATTCATGAGGCCAACTGAGTGAACATGGAACTTGTTGGAAAATTGGAATCTATTGGGGAACTAAAAGAAGAAAATGAGAAACTGAAGCATGAAATGAAGATTCAACAACAACATATTGATATGATCAAGAAAAATGAAGACAGTGCAAAAAGAATGGATGAATTTATGAATGGAGATAGAAGAATCAACAATAATACCAGTTTAGGGTATACCAAGCATGGAGAATCATCAAACTGAGCTGATCAAAGGAATGTCTACAAAAATCCAAGACCAGAGAAGCAATCATGTAACCACTGTGGAAAACTAGGCCTCACATCAAATTTTTGCAAGAGCAAAGCAAAAGGTATTTCTAAAAATACTTCTACATTCATAGGTAATTGTTATAACTGTAACAAGCATGGACACAAAGCACATGAATGCAGATCTAAGCTGAAAAAACTAAAGAAGAAATCTTACATGGAGAAACATTGTTCAACTTGCAACATGCATGACCACACATTTCATGAATGCAGGAAAAAGGATAAAGAAAATTTGGAAACCTAAAGAACAAGAAAATACATATCAACTTAGAAGAGTCGGTAATACATATTTTTGGGATTAAAACACTTGGGTAAATTGCACATCATGTGGTAGATATGGAATAGCTACTAACTATATGAGGAAATGAATAAGAAGATCTAGAAAATGGACTAACCCTAGAATGGCATCCTTACACTGTCATAAGGTCGGTCACTTAATCAAGGACTGCAGAGACCGAGTGATAGAGTCAAGCACTTTTGAAAATAGAAATACTATTGAAGACATCATGAGAATGAGAAATTAAATATGGACGAGAGCTTCAAACAATGATAATGCTGGACTAAGCACTATAGTTGGCGACACCTCATCTAACGGATCAGGTGATTCCACCACCCCCACCTAAGCAATACAAGTAAGTATGGAACTACACTCTACAAAGCTATATTTTACAGCAGTTCCTATATTCATTGAGAATATGCCAAATTAGCATGAATAAAGATGCACTATGGTATTGCATGTTATGTTTTGTGAATATAGTCTAGTCAGTTATTATGAACCGAGCATAACCTGTTCGTCTGTAAACATATGAAAGATAACCGAGTTGACTCTATATACCGAGCATCATCGGTAATCATGTGGAAGATAACCAAGTTGACACTTTGTACCAAGTATTGTATACTCACTGAGCTGAAGAATTTGGTGTGTTAACCAAGCATCTATGTTTTGTCAATTGAGTGGTAGGTGAAGCATTTAATGCATCACTTAGGGTATATTTTTCTATAAAAAGGGCAACGTGAACTCATTCGTTCACCCAACATAAAGAGAAAATTGCAGAGTGAAGAAGAGTGACTTAAGCAATTACATTGAAGAGTGATTCACAACACCTTAAAAGAAAATCTAATAGATTTCAAGCATTCACAAAAAACATCTAGTGAGTATCTAGACCTACCGAGCTAACATGTTATTTATGAAGAAGCCCTATTTTAATGAACAATGGAAACCACTTCCTGAACCTCAAAGAACAAGATGGAAAAGGACAAGAAGGTCATTCTAATCAAGAACTCAACCTGTGAGGAACCAAACTACATGTTCTTCCCCGAGGTTGTTGATTAAGCCAATGACAAGGGAGCATTTTCAAGTATCCCACCTAGGGTTTTATTGGTCAAAGACATCTATGCATACATCACTAAAAAGTTGCAGAGATTGGAGACATTGAACTTGAAGAAGCTTACAAGAAGCTTTGCAAGGATGGAAACCTAAAGGATGAGTACAAGCACATTGAAGTAAAAGGGTTAACCAATGCCCTGCTATTCCTGAAACAACTCAAGACTGAATGGATTCGCATTGTGCTCAGCTAAGTGCATGATGGAAAGATGTGGTTAGATGAACCTAAGGAAATAAAAAATGAGGTGATTCATGTAGTAACTAGATACCCAGTCATCAAGAAGGAAAAATTCCTAAGACACCCTGGATGCCCTGAGATTGAAAAGCTAACTAAAGTTGAATGAGACGTCAGAGGTTTGAAAGTCAATTCAATCATCGACCTTGAAATGAAATTTGATGCATATGTGATTGGATACAAGATATTTCAAGCAAGTAGAATGAACAACATTTCTTGTGGAGAAGTTGACATGGAATACAAGATAGTAAAGAAGGGAGTGCAACTAGACCTAGCTGAGCTACTATTGAAACAACTGGAAGAAAACATGAGAACAATTAGATCAACTTGATCTAATACATGTAAGTTTGATTCTCTATTAATGTGCACATTATTTTACCTCTAGAACTTCTTTCCTTTAGTTGGTAAAGTCACTTGGGACACCAACCAACCTATCACAACATAGATTAGTGATTACATTAAATCACTAGAAGTTAATTTCATTCCACTGTTAGATGCCTACTTCACAACATTTAGGAATAGGATGCAGAAGAGGATGAGAATACCTGCATAGTTGGGTGAGCAATACAAAGATGAGATATGATTTGTAGTTGACACCGACACTACACTCATCAATGCTGCCAACCCAAGAAAAACACGGTTACCACCATTAGATTATGAAATTGACATAGATATGACTACAAAAGCTATTGAAGCCTTACTAAATGAACTAGTTGACAAATCTATAAGCAGATTTGGAGCATATGAGGAAGCCAAGTCAAGAATAAATACTGGCTTAGTAGTCAATAAAATAGGGAAAAAGGAAACACAAATGGTGAAAACACTTAAGAAGAAACTCTCGGTAACTAAAGAAGAGTTGGAACAATTAGTAGATGTCACTGAGGAACAGACACCCATATATGAAAGTAAAGAGTTAAGTGATTCTGAGTCTACTGAATTAGATGCAGAGCCACACAAGGCCAAGAATAAAAACGTCACTGATATAAAAATTGCATCCAAAACAAGAAGCAAAACAACAAAGGTAGACTCACCACCATTGAAGAAATGCATAGTAAAAACATATCAGAAGAGAAAATCCTCAATCAAGAAACCATCATCGAGACAATGGAAGAGATATGTGAGAGGAAAAGAAGATAAAGATGATATCGAAGAAGTAGAAAGAGAAGAAAGGATCCAAGCCAAAAAGGTAAAAATACCAAAGATAATTGATGAAGTTGTAGAGTCAATCATCAACACAGGTTGTATACAACATCATAAGATTAGATAATGGGGAAATTTGTCTACCAAGGATCTGAACAAAATAGAAGAAGTAATCATCAAGATGATGATAGCTTACAAATATGTTCCTCTACAATTTGGAAATCATATTCCACAAGAGCTACAAGATAAAATATCAGCTAAGTAGACATATGCATTGCATATGGAGAAACAGATAAGGGAGAAATCCCTAGTTGCATTCATGCCCACTCCACAGTTGAAGAAATTGACACAACCATGAAGAAGTATGCCAAGAACTTTTCTGCAAAAATAAGAGCATACAAGGTATTACTGAACAAGCTTGAAGATATTGACATAGAGAGCAACAAGATTTGGACTCTAATATTTAAACCACCTGAGCAGATACTGGCTCTAACCGAGACTACTCACACCAAGGAAAAGGAGGCCACACCGAGCCCCAAGCACATTTTCATCAATGACATTGAGGATGTCAATCTGATTCACTTAACCACAAAGAAAAGTAAGGCCATGGATGATATTCCTCAAATATTGTAATCATTACAAGAAACACAAGACATAACTATATAGGATATCACTCATGATGATTCTTATAATAATGCGAAGGCTGATGAAGATGTCACAAAAGCCACCAAGAAAATAAGTGAACAAGACACTACTGATGTTGCTTAGGCACAAATACCAAGTAATATGCCTTTATTGATGCAAGCAATAAATATAATGACTAAGTCAGAACATACACCACCAGAGACATAAATAGACATACCGATGGACAAAGGTGAGGAACAAGGGAAAAAGATAGATAAAAATGGAGAGGGAAAACTAAGTGAGGCACCCACAAGGATACTGTAAAGGTAGACAAGGATGCAAGTCAAGATAAGGTTGAAGTCGAAATGTCTACAACCGACCAACAAGTACTAACTGATCAAACTAGCCAAGGCACCACACCTCCCAAGATATAAATGATAGAAACTGAGCAACAAAAGGCTCTTTCTATCATACCTCATTCCCCTACATCAAGAAACATTAAGAAGAAGAAGAAGAAAAATAAAAATAAATCCCCACTCACACTTGAGGAGATCATAGACATACCTGACTCTGATCCAAGAAATTTTGATCCCGAGTCACTAACAAGGTATGGGGAGCTATGCAAAAGGAAAGCACAAAAGGACAAGCTAAAACTAGAATACAAAAATACTAAAGTTTTAGAAATAGAAAAGGAGATCCTATTGCAGGTAGTTCCTAACACACAGATTGATCAAAATGCACCAATCATTGATCAACTTGCATTTTTGAACAAGGCAATAACAAAAATAGAATATTGACGCTGAGAAGGTCATTAAGGAAAGAGCAGAAGAGAAATATCACTACAAACTAATAGAGAGAATCAGCCAAGAAGTGGAAGTAAACAAGGTGAAACTTTCTGAACTAGTAACTACATTAGAACCTATTATTTCAGAATTAGTTACCTTAGCTCAAAAGTTGTGCACTATTGAAAACTTCACTACCGAGCATAATGCACAGATAGCTAAGTTAAATGAGGATCTAAAATCTAGTGCACAAAGTCTTTCAACCGAGACAAATGCATTCCAACTGCATTATGAAAAGATAGTTGAATATAAGTGGTTAAGACTAGAAATACAAAAGTAAGAAAGAAAAATCAGAGATCAAGTAACCGAGCTACAAGCCATGTTACTACAAAATCTCACATTACTGATAACACACATGGATATGACAAAGACACTAATTGCCACCCTAGAGATGTTAGTAGTAGAAAGCCTCTATGACATGCACGCTCAAATCAAATTGGAAAAAATGACCCTAAAGAACTTAAAGGAGAAATGGGAAAAGTTGATGGCAACCATCAAGCAATATCATTCGCACATTCTTAACAAGTTGTAAGTTATACATCTTTTTCATTACTTTCAAAAAAGGGGGAAACATGTACATACATTGTATCTACATACTGAGGCATGCACATAGGGGGAGTCATTGTAAAAGTACAACACTTGGTATATATACTGCACATATCAATTTTTGATGCTAATGCCAAAAGGGGAGATTGATAATCCTTAAACGATTAGAAGTTTTCATTAGTATACAAGTAGTCAGTTTTGGTTGGTCATGATCACTAAGTAATATCACTCACCAAGCAACAACATTCACCAAGCACAGTGGTCACCAAAATATTTTGAACATCGAGTAGTATATCAACTGAGAACCAATCTACAGAGACACAACCGAGCACCAGTACACAGAGAAATCATCGAGCACCAGTGTACACCGAGAGACAACATTTCACCGGGAAAAATGGATCTCAACTACACACCAGCTAAAACACTTTAGTATTTAAAATAACTTCTTTCTTAGCTGGATAATCATTTCTTGTGGATCAAGAAAAGTGTAAATGATGGATTTAATTAGTTAACTAATTGTATTCATGCAAACTAGGAGATCAAGGTGAAGTTGTAAACCTTTGATCTTAGAGTTTTTCAAGAAAAGTGTGAAACCTAATTAGATCAAAATTTTGTATATATAGATGTATTAATCAATCAAGAAGATGATGATTGTAGCCTCCAAGGACATCTATGGATCAGACAGAGGTTTTCATGTAGAAAGACAAATAAAGAAGAGTTCAATTATGAAGAACTGCATTCAAGGCTACCAAGAAGAACATAGGTATTATCCATCACAATAGGTGATACATATATTTTTTGAACTTAATGGATCTGTAATCAGAAATATAAGATTGCAAGAAATCATGTCATACATTTTTTTATTCTCTAATAATTGTAGTAAGCAGTAAAATCCTTTAAGAAGGTGGGCTTAATAGTCTTTATGTAAATATCTAAACTGAGTGCACACATACAATGTGTTGCTAAAATCTCTTAACCGAGTAGACTTAACAAGTCTAACATGTTACTCTTAACAAGGTAAGATCATCAGAAGTGATCACAACTTGTAGCCCTAACATGCACCTTCCATTCTGAAGATAGTGAAGCTTTCTGGGTTTCATCCCCACCGTAGTTTTTACCTTCTAACAAGGGTTTTTGTGTTATCAAATACTTGTATCATGTGTAAATGAGTTTCATGAATGTTTCAATGTTTGTTTACATGCATTTACATTTATGCTATCATATTGCATGCATGAAGTG
The DNA here is from genome assembly GCA_018584345.1 of Thuja plicata. Taxonomy (NCBI): domain Eukaryota; kingdom Viridiplantae; phylum Streptophyta; class Pinopsida; order Cupressales; family Cupressaceae; genus Thuja; species Thuja plicata. Next base: position 2,072,772 of record MU225433.1, read on the forward strand.
GAAAAGCTAAAATGGTCAGTTATGGAAGTAATGAGTACTAAATATTAAATTGAAATTTTTTTAAGAGTACTGATTCACCCCTCCCCTCTCAGTACACATCCTTCCATTGTTCTAACAGGAAATAACACTATCTCCTATGTTCAACATAGAAAGTTTGGTGTAGTATAAGGTTTCTAGTCCCAAGGAAGGAGATAAAGATGATGATGTGAAAGAAATGGTCAAAGATGGAACACTACCTTCACCATCCAAGCCTATAGCAGAGATATTCCTACACAAAAGGATTGTTAAGAAGACTAGATAGAAAAACTACATGGAATACCTAGTAAAGTGGGCACAAATTCCAGAAGAAGAGGCTACCTGGATACCTAAAGGTGACTTGAATAATTTAGGAATTGATCTTTCAATTGTGTCTAATAAGGTAACTTGAGCTCTTCTCATCAGGGGTAGAATGATGCAGGAGCACCTAGGGGTTGGATTTGTTCAATGATCACATTTTAGCTTGGAAATCCTTATGAATAATTGTGTTGAGTTGTGGTTGCTTTAGAGTTGATTTATAGTAGTCTAAATTAATTTTACAATGTTGTGCATTTTTTTGTGGTAAGTTGTGTCAAGAGACCCTATTGTTGTGATTGTAAGCCAAATGGGAAAAATAGGTGAAATGGAATCTAGTGTGCACAAAATCATTTATTTGAGTTGTATTTAGGTTTAGGATTTACTTTATGGTCATTTAGAACCCATACATTAGGTCAAAGAAATGTAATAGGAGGAATGCCAAAAACTTGTCGAGCAACTTTTGCAACTTTGAAAAGTTGCTCAACAACATTTTGGAAAAAAGTTGCAAACTACCTTAAAATAGTTAAGGGTCAGTTTGGACAGTCGGAATAGGTCAAGGGGACCTATTTAAGCATTTTTCATACATAGTACAAAGGTTGGTTTGTTTTTACATAGAAGTATTGAATGGATTGAATCCAAATTTATTTCAATGTAATTAGCAATTTTTTTTTTTAAAACCTTATGTGGATTAGATTATACTTTTGTGTTGATTTTCAAGTTATATTGTAATTTTGTCCCTGACTTTGAGTCTTTGGACCAGACAGGGTTGTATATACAAAATAGCTCCATTTTTGAAGTTCCCACCATGGTAAACACCTGATTCTTAGGGGAATGGAAATGGGGTCTATGTAAATATTTTTAATTTTTGGTAGGAAGCTAGAAGTGGCTATAGTGAATTTTAAACTCTTTCCCTAGGCGAGTTGTTTCATAGCCAACTAGGGAAACAAGAGGGCCAGTGAGTTTAACTTGCAGGAGTGGATTGAATAAACCAATCCAACACCTTGGAGATGTTTAGAAGACTCCTACAGAGTCTTGGATATGAAATGGAGAAGATTTGAATTCATTTAAGTGGATTTCCAATGCAAGCAAACAAGACTAGTTCATTTCCTAGTGTTTTGTCCCTGTTAGGGTTTGATGAGGTACAAAATATTTCAGAGACCAAGACCAAGAAAATATCTCATGTTTTATCAAAGCATAAATAAATCACATCTTTTTTTAGGGGGTTGTGTTTAATTTTTAAGAAAGAAAGCCAAAACCCTACAAAATAGGGCTAATGGAGATCTACAAGCTAGTAGCCCTTGTTTATACAAAGTTTGGGTAGTGATGGAAGTATGAACCCTAAATAATTATGGAGGATGAATTTATGGTTACAAATAAGACAATAATATACCTAGACTCCTGCAAGGTCATACTATAGGGTTGGTGTGTTGATGTGTGAGCTTACCCTGGTGAGCTCAATTGAAGAGTGAGTAGTTTGTGAATTTGGAATTGGTAGGGAAGTTCAAAAGTGGGTAGGAGGATTGAAGTGAATCTCTCCTAAGATAATAAATGATCAGGAAGCCCTATAAAGTCCTTGAAGGACTTGAGAACAACTAGTGTTAGTTCAAGAATAAAAGAGCCTCCCTATCACAAATGCTATACCACCAAAAATTAGAGAAAGGATGTTGAAATTAAGTGGTGATAAATATGAATATGTTGGAATACTAGGATAACTAAGAAGGGAGGGGGGTGAATTAGTGATCTATAAAATAAGAAGATCTTTAAACATTTAAAACTTTAAACCATTTGCATGTGTATCAAATCACAAGATAACATAAACAATAATGAATGTATGTGCAACAGATATAAGATATCATAAACAACAAAGAACATGCACACATTTAACCACTTGACACAATGTTTATAGTGGAAAAAACCTAAGGGTAAAAAACACTTTATGCATTCCTTTTATTATGCCTCACTAGAAAAATGGTGCCTCACATAGCATACATTAGGGTCTCACTAGCCAAAATTCAGAGCATCCACTCTCGGAGCACTAATCGCCTACAATGTTAGGAACACCCATTCCAAGGAGCACTGACATCTTACTGATTTTAGGAACACCGATTTCAAGGGGAACGAAAACCTTACTATTTATAGGAACACCCATTCAAAGAAGAACCGAAACCTTACTAGTTTTAGGAACACCCATTCCAACGAGAATCAACACCTGTATTAAATCCCAAAATATTATATCAGAGGGTTAAACATTTTTTCCATGCATACCAATTGATACAAATTACTACCATAGATGTCTTGTCTCTATCTCACACCTCCCACCTCACAATATTCTCTTGTCAAAGATGATAAAAAAAATGAAATAAGGACATTGTTTTCAGTCACTGAAAAACCTCCTTGTTAACATCCTTCTTTCCTCTGATCCATCAATTATAAACATGCTAACATACTTCCATCAAATGTGTAATTTCACCATGAACATTCTACACCAAAAAATAAACCTACAACCAAAATCATTATTGTACGTTTGGAGACTTTTATGATCAGACATCAACATACTATAAACATAGAGATAAAATCCATCTTTACTCTCCTATATATCCTACTGATCACACTACATAATTAGTCAAGAAAATTCCATTATATCTGAGAAAGTAACAATAACATCCAACTTTACATATTCAAAGATAACATTGTTGCCCTATTTTCCTTTTTATTCTAAAAGAAGTAAATAGGAGATCACTTAGGTTCTATTCACTATTACCAATTCTACAAATAATCAAGTACCAAGATATATAGTGCTTGACTGAAAAATTCTCACTCACTGCAAATATCAGACCTTCATACTTCACTATATCAACATACACTACCTAGCATATAATATGTACTAATATTCTTAGAGATAGCACATACAGATTGTTACACTTCTGATCAATAAGAACTACTATATACAAAACCCTTACTTTGAACTCTGTGAGTCAAAAAATCTTGTAAGTTTCAATATAGCATTATGCATAAATTAATTATAAAAACATGCACAAGGTATACAAATTATCACCTTATATCAGTCCTAAACAATCTTCTCTTTGTTAGAATAACTAAGAGGGGAGGGGGGGCGAATCAGTGGCCTTAAAAATATTCCAATAAATTAACCCAAAAACTTAGTACCACATTATTAAGCCTCTAGTTACTTCAGTCCTACAAGATGAATGCCTTGAAATAATCTCAAAAAATAACTACTGCTCGGAGTTCACTGTTAAACCTTATTCTTACTGTTTACCGATTAGCAGTCTTTTATTTACCAAAATGTAGTAAATAACTTAGTGTATACCGATCAATCCAGATTAGTTATGTGTTATGAAAAACACTAAAGTAATGACTCATAAACATATTGACACATGGATTTTAATGTAGAAACCCTGTCAAGGGAAAAACCATGTGGGACTAGTAACCCAAAATTTTCACTCTTCTGAAGTGATTTCAGTAAAGAGCCAACCCTGTTAAAGGTTATAAACACACTGTTAGGTGTGACCTTGTTAGAGGATTTAAATAGAATAGTTTGTCACTTGATATCGGGCATCTTTATGCTACCTTTAATGACCAAACCCAGTGTAGTTTTTCAAATGGTATCTGGCATCTCATGCTATCTTCATGACCAAACTTTTTGATACTCCTTGGGATGTATCTCAATATAGAAAGGATTTTTAAGTCCTTCTTGGTTAAGAGGCTTTCTGATCCAATGGTTAAACTGAAATAGTAAATGATTTGTTCACATATACAACTATACTTTACAGATTTTAAGATCTATTGTAACCTCATAATACCTTTCTAATCAATGTATCTTTTCAATAAATTTTCTCCAGTTCTTTCTGCTTAGTGATGTTGTGCTTCTCTATTGCTCGTTGTCCGCAAAATTAGCTTTGTTCCTTAGCTTGATTGATCAGGTCTGATTGAAGTCTTCCTTCATTAGTTTCTCCTTAGCATCTTCTTTTTCTATTCACCCCCTTAATTCATGATGAATTAGCTTGTCTCTTTATAGACATGATTTCACCATTTTTCAGTTCTTAACTTTATTGTTCTTGGCGTGATCCACAATTTTAGCCAATCTTTCTTTAAAGCTTTACTTCAGTTTTATCTCGTAGATTTCTCTTTGACAACTAGAATAAAACAAATTTAAATCTTTCTCTTATCTGTGGCTTTAATTTGTCGATGAAAAAAATGTTAACAACCAGTTAAATCCTTCTTTAGCTCTTTCCAGCTAAGTCTTTTGTCATTTTTGAACTTCAGTTCTTTCAGTGTTTAACTCCTTGTTAGTTTTGGTCAACACTTCAGTTCTCCTTGAGCATCGCTGTCATGGTTGTATGTTTGTCGGGGTTGTACGTCTGTCTGGAATCACTATGAATTTATGCTCATTGGTAATGCTTGTGATTATGTTCATTGGTAATGCTTGTTGGGTTTCTTTCTCAAGCAACACTATGACTTTCCTCTCAGTTTTCTCTGTCTGTTGGGGTACACTGCCTGTCAGTGTTTGTAGTCACTTAGTAAATATTGATCTTTTATGCATTACTAAAAGAATAACCTTTATCTCTCTGTTTATCAGAATTCTTTGACACTTTGTATATAACTGATCAGATTATATCAAGTTGACATCAATGAAAATACAACACATTAACTGATTTAATGTCTTGAATTAACTTTCTACAGTTTGGTGATCATTAACTTAACATCTTCAAACATTCAATCAGTAATAGGTCATCAATCTCTCCCTTTGGCATTTATGGTAACACACTACATTATCACACTATATTATTGCTAATACAATATGAAATATATGAGTTGTAGTTCATCAATATACCAATCTTATTGTTCTATAACCAATACAAATGTCTAGCTCTTGGTAAGCTCATATAGCTTAGATTTGTTTCTTACAGAGTGCTCCTTTAATCTTTGATCCATTCACTCGATAGATGTAGAAACTTCTAATTCTTTCTCTGATGTTGTCTCTCCCTTTGACTATTCCTCTCCTTGATCATCTATTTTTTTCCTTTGACAACAATAAGTCATCTTTTCCTCCATGATACTTCTCTCCCTTATAGGTTACATCTCTCCCTTAGGATATCTTCTCTCCCTTTGATGGATATTTCATGTAATCTCTCCCTTTGGATATGTTGGATATTCTCTCCCTTTGGTTAATGATTATCTCTCCCTTTGAATTCTTCTTAGGAACTTCTCTCCCTTTGACAACAATGCAAAATTAGACTTTTGATCATGCCAAATTTATATCCTTTCACCTTTTTATAATATACTCCTTGAATTTCCTAATCCATCAGCAATACAGTGACTCTAGTTTTTGGTTTAGATATGTACCTTGCTATGTACTGATGTATCTTTGTAGTCCATCTGTGTGCTTGCATCAACATGAATGATTTTTTGATGATTTATAGGCTGATGTAGCCTCCTAGTCAGCGTACTGACCAATAGACAAGGGTCGAACCCCTACTTTGTTTCTCAGGTACTCAAATGTATCTTTAGGCAATGACTTTGTGAATATATCAGCTAATTGTTCCTTTGATTGAATATATTCTAGTATCACCTCTTTCTCTTGTACTTGTTCTCTAAAGTAATGATACTTGATTGCAATATGCTTTGTCTTAGCATGCATGACCGGATTCTTAGAAATGTTTATTGAATAGGGTATTATCATAGTAGATAATCACTGGTTCAAGAATTTTCATATTCATACCTTCCAGTAATTGTTTGATCCATGCAATATTTGAGCAGTTTGAAGCAACAACCACATATTTTTCTTCTGCAGTAGACTGTGAGATGCATCCTTGCTTCTTGCTGATCCATGTGATAAGTCTATCACCCATAAAGAATGCTCCCCCATTTGTACTTTTTTGGTCATCTAAGTTTCCAGCCCAATCAACATCTGTATAGACATGAAGCTCAAATTTTCCTTCTCTTTTATACCATAAGCCATAGTCCTCGGTGTTCTTTAGATATCTCAAAATTCTTTTGAAAATAGTCATGTGTGATTATTTGGGATTAGAAATGAATCTTACAACTATTCCATCTCCATGTGTTATATCTGGTCTAGTATGAACAACATACATTAGTTTTCCAATCATTTATCTATACAAGGTCTGATTTACCTCATCTGATTTGTCTTCTTTTGTCATTTTACATCTGATTTCCATAGGTGTTCCAAATGGCTTGGAATCTTCCATTTTGAATGTCTTCAACACTTCCTTGATGTATTTGGATTGAGTGATATATATGCCTACATCTTGTTGAAGAATCTGTAGACCAAGAAAGAATTTGATCTCCCCAAACATAGACATTTCAAACTCTTTTCTCATTTCATTAGCAAAGGATTTACATAACATATCACTACCCCCAAATATGATATCATCAAAAAATATTTCAGCAATCAAAATATTACCATCAGTATCTTCTTTTAAGTACAAATTTCTATTTTCACTTGTTCTTGCAAATTCAATGCTTATGAGATAGGAGTGAAGTCTTTCATACCAGGCTCTAGGTTCTTGTTTCAATCAATACAAGGCTTTATGTAGTCTACATACCATGTTTCTCTTGTCTGGATCAACAAACTCTTCTGGTTATTCAATGTATACCTCTTCTTCCAGTATTCCATTTAGGAATGTATATTTGACATCCATCTGGTATACCTTGAATCCTTTGAAAGCACCATAAGCAAGAAGAATTATAACTCCTTCTATTCTAGCAACGGGTGCAAAGGTTTCTCCATAATCAATACCTTCTTCTTGTGCATACCCCTTGCATACTAATCTTGCTTTATTCCTTGCAACTTCTCCATTCTCATTCAGTTTGTTTCTAAATATCCATTTGGTACTGCTGACATTCTTGTCATCTGGTCTTGGTACTAGTGTCCATTTACTATTATTCTTAATCTATTCTATCTCTTCATTCATAACACTGAGGCATTCTTCATTTTCAAGTGCAATATTAACAGATTTAGGATCAAAATGACAAAGTAAACATCTAGTGTTTAGTGACTTACTTCTTGTTCTCATTCCATCCTTCTTGTCTCCTATCATCTGATTCTGTGGATGATGTCTTCTGACATACTTGGAAATTTTTGGTTCAGCTCTTTGTCCATCATTCTGATCATCTTCTTGTTCTTCATTCTGATCTCCATCATTTGGAACATCATTTTCCTAATTTTTGGTATTTACAGCCTGATGCTCGGGTGCAATGTTCTATTGCTTGGGAGTGATACTCTATTTCTCAAGTAGAGTGTTAGGTTCTTCAGTGTAAACAAACCTGTTGTATTCTTCTGGATATTTTCTTCTTTACTCATATTTTTCTCTACATATTCATCTATTCTGATATTTGCACTTTCAATGATTTTGTTAGAGGACTTGTTAAGACATTTATAAGCCTTGTTCTTGGTGGAATACCCTAGAAAGATACCTTCATCACTTGTGGAGTCAAGCTTTCCATTTCTATCATCTTTCAAAATATAGCATTGACTACCAAATATTCTGAAGTAACTTACATTGGGTGTGTAACCATACCATAGCTCATAGGGTGTCTTCTTTGTGTCTTTCTTCAATTTTACTATGTTCAGTGTGTAGATAGAAATACAGATAGCTTCTCTCTAGAAAGTTTGAGTCATGCTTTTCTCTATCATCAGTGTTCTAGCACAATCAACAATGGATTTGTTTCTCCTCTCAGCGATCCCATTCTATTGTGGTGTTCTTGGTGTAGAAACCTATCTTTTAATTCCATTCTCATTGCAATAGTTAGTGAATTCATCAGAAACATACTCTCCTCCTCTATCTGATCTTAAGCATTTCAATTCCTTACCACTTTGTTTTTCTACCATAACTTTATACCATTTAAACATCTTTAATGATACTAATTTTTCTTTTAGGAACATAACTGTTATCATTCTAGAATAATCATCAACAAAGAGAATGAAATATCTATCACCATAGTAACTCTTTGTTCTCATGGGTCCACATAGATTAGTATGGACTAATTATAGAATAGCATTAAATGTATGGGATTTTGTCTTGAAACTAGACTCTATCATCTTACCTTTTTGACAATTCTTACACGTGATATGCTCGGGCTTTGACATGCTCGATAAGCCTCTTACTTTCCTTTTATTGCTTATCTTAATCATGTTGTGAAAATTCTCATGACATAATCTTTTATGCCACAACCATATGTCTTTGTTTCTAGCCATTAAACAAGTAGTGTTTATATCACCAAGATAGAATAGGTTACCTTTTGTCTGTTCACCAGTTCTAATCAACCTTCTTGATTCATTAAAGATCTTTGCCTTCTTATTCTCAAATGGTACTCGGTGACCTGTGTTATTAAGTTGTGAAACACTCAACAGATTAAAATTAATTCCTTTTACCCAGTATGCATTTTCACATTTGATTAGGTTCTTCAAAATTATAGTTCCTTTACCTTCAACTAGACAAGGTGTGTCATTACCCATTCTTACTAATCCACCATTATAGTATTCAAAAGTTTCAAACTTCTATTTATCACCGGTCATGTGATGAGTGCAGCCACTATCTATAATCCAAACATCATTCTCACTAACCTTAAATATAAGTGCAGTCTCTACATACCTTTCTTCTTCATCTGAATCGTCCTTCATGGCCACAAATACCATCTCAATGTCTTCATCAGGTCTGGTGTCAGTATCTCCATCTCTGTTCTCAGCTAGGTAACAAGCTTTCTTCCCTTTATCCTTGTAGTCTTGGGTATCTCTTCTGTCAGATTGTCAGTTGCTTCGGTAATCTCTATTGTCACTTCTATCAAACTTCTTTTCATATGATCTGTCATTACTTCTGTCATCTTTTCTTCTGTTAGGACATCTAGTAGGAAAATGTCCACTCTCTTTACAATTAAAAGATACAAGTGGTAATTTACCTTTGTATCTACCTTTTCCTCTCTGTAATCTTCTAGCCATTAGTGCTTCAATCTCATCAAGATCTTGGTCATCACTATCACTTTCACTATCACTTCTAATAGTGTGTTTATGACTTGACTTACTTATTTTCAAAGAAGATTTGAATGCAGACTCAATAGATGGCAAGGCACTGTTGTCAAAGTTATTCATCTCAAATGAAATCAGTCTACCAATCAGACTATCTAGAGTAACATTATTGTTTGCAACTGCTCTCCTTTATTGTATATAAGATACTCTTATAGCATATACAGGTAGTAATGTTCTTAGGATTTTACTTACCACTGTCTCTTCTTCAAGTATGCCTCCAACTCCTCAGATAGCATTGACTACTTCTTTTATTCTGCAGATGTACTGAGTGATATTTTCTCCTTCTCTCATTCTTAGGTCATCAAATTTACCTCTTAGGCTTTCTTCCTTATCTCTTAGTACATTAGCATCTCCTCCATGTACCAGCTTCAATTTGTCCCACATTTTCTTTGTAGAGGTGCAATTTTTGACATCTTCAAATTTAACATCGGAGAGAGAGGAAGCAATTTTTATTATGCCCATGCTTTTCTCTTAATTTCAAAAGTGTGTGAGGTCCTATAGTAACAAAAATTCAGTATCTAAGTATTGAAAAACATCATTTCCAATACATGATAGGTGGATTCTTATTTTTCTTTTCCATGATGCAAATTTGTCCTTTTTCAACTTGGGCACATCTCATTTACTCATATTTTGATCTTTTTCTTGAGATATTAAACTCCCTTTCTAAGCACACAAGCTCTGATACCAATTTTTAGAATAACTAAGAGGGGGGCGTGTGGGGGGTGTGGGTGAATCAGTGGCCTTAAAAATATTCCAATAGATTAACCCAAAAACTTAGTACCACAATATTAAGCCTCGAGTTATCTTCAATCCTACAAGATGAATGCCTTGAAATAGTCTTAACAAATATCTACTGCTCAAAGTTCACTATTAAACCTTATTCTTACTATTTAGAGATTAGTTGTCTTTTATTTACCGAAATGCAGTAAATAACTTAGTGTATACCGATCAATCTAGATTAGTTATGTGTAATGCAAAACACAAAAGTAATGACTCATAAACACATTGACACATGGATTTTAACGTGGAAACCCTATTAAGGGAAACATCACTTGGGATCGGTAACCCAAAATTTTCACTCTTATGAAGTGAGCTTGTTGAAGAGCCAACCTTGTTAAAGCTTACAAACACACTGTTAGGTGTGATCTTGTTATAGGATTTAAATATAATAGTTTTTCACTTGATATCAGGCATCTCTATGCTCCTTTTATGACCAAACCTAGTGTATTTTGTCAAATGGTATCTGACATCTCATGCTATCTTCATGACCAAACTTTTTTATACTCCTTGGGATGTATCTCAATATAGAAAGGATTGTTAAGTCCTGCTTGGTTAAGAGACTTTCTGATCCAATGGTTAAACTGAAATAGTAAATGATCTATTGACATATACAACTATACTTTGCATATTTTTAGATCTATTGTAAGCTCATAATACATTTTTGAGAAATGAATCTTTTCAATACCTTTGCTCCACTTATTTCTTCTTGGTGATGTTGTGCTTCTCTATTGCTCGGTGTCCGCAGAATTAGCTCTGTTCTTCAGCTTGATTGATTAGGTCTGATTGAAGTCTTCCTTCATCAGTTTCTCCTCAACATCTTCTTTTTCTATTCACCCCCTAATTTGTAATGAATTAGCTTGTCTCTTTATAGACATGATTTCACCATTTTGTAGTTCTTGACTTTCTTGTTCTTGGCGTAATCCACAATTTTAGCCATTGCTTTAAAGCTTTACTTTAGTTTTTTCCCGTATATTTTTCTTTGACAACGAGAATATAATAAATTTAAATATTTCTCTTATCTCTGGATTTAATTTTTCAATGAAAACAATGTTAAAAACCAGTTAAATCCTTCTTTAGCTCTTGTCAGCTAAGTCTTTTGTCATTTTTGAACTTTAGTTCTTTTCGGTGTTTAACTCCTTGTTAGTTTCGGTCAACACTTCAATTCTCCTTGGGCATCTCCATCAGGGTTTTCTATCTACGGGATATCACTGTGAAGTTCTCGTCAGTAATGCTTGTGATTCTTCTCATCAATAATTCTTGTCAGGTTTCTTTCTCAGTCAATACTGTGACTTTCTTCTCGGGTTTCTATGTCCGTCTGAGTGCACTGCTCGTCGGTGTTTGTAGTCACCTAGTAAATACTGATGTTTTATGCACTACTAAAAGGATAACCTTTATCTCTCTAGTTCTATGAAGTCTTTGAAACTTTGTATATAACCAATCAAATTATATCAAGTTGACATCAATGAAAATATAATACATTAACTAATTTAATGTCTTGCATTAACTTTTTGTAGCTTGGTGATCATCAACTTAACATCTTCAAACTTTGAATCAGTTATAGGTCATCACTCTTACTATCTTCTCTTTATTATCACAACATCTCTATTCCAGATTACATAATAGTCATAGTCACATTTCCACTTTTGTTATGTTTAGTCTTTCATCCAATATTCCATGTGTCTATGTATCTTATTAATTACATTGTAATACCCTTCTCGTGTCTCCATGTGTTCTTTTAAAATTCCACTATTATGCACACATATTCTATATAGGTTGCATATCCATCCACATCCTTTTTTTATGCAACTCATACCTTGATTTCTTTAAAGTAAGCACATAACACATGTTGTGTATTCATGTATTATTTTCCACATTATGTATCATCTTTCACTTTTCTTTGTGGGATCAATAAATACCATCCCCTTTGAAAGAGAATAGAAATAACCATAAAAGTGTTACTATGTATTTGAACCATCGATAGTTAGAGAAAAACTATCAACCAATTTCCAACTCATGTTCAGATTTTGGAATGGGTTGATGAGTATCTAAAGCCTATGGGAAAGGGGTCCCAAATGAAGAAGAAGCATCTAAAGAAAAAGAGAAAGTTGGCGAATGATTACATGATGAATCAGACCTTGGGATCACTATTAACTCATTTCAATCATAATATTCCTTTCTTATAATTATATTTTCACTTTTCTAACATGACATGTCTTAATTTGAAGGTTTTTATGGTGTCTTTTTTAGTTATGAAAAGGTGAAATTGTAAAAGGTTTAATCTTGTCGCTTCTCCTAGTTTTATATAAAAGAGAAACCAGAACCATGTAGAAGGGGAGGCCATATGATATAGAATATAGACAAGAGATATAGGAGAATAGAAAGAAGCTGTAAAAAACTTTATGTACTAAGCATTTCAGAATTAATACAAAGACTCAGTTCATTTATTTGTAATTGTGGTGTGGATTATTTTCTTGTCAAGTTAGTTCTTGGTGATAATTAATTCACTGAATTAATTTCCATTTTAAATTCTTGTGCAAAGAATTTATTTACTTTCACACTAATTTGAATATCAAGAAGTGTTGTCCTTACATTTCTTGTCTGATTGGTCTTCTTAAGGAGAAGTTAAACTCAGTTATACTGGTTGGTGTGTTATGTGTTTAATTATCTTGTATTAACAGAATTGAATGGTTGATAGATTTACCCAAGGGATAAGTTTAAAAATTATATCTCAAAGTTATACAAGAAGATTTGAGGAGAAGTAACTCTGTAAAAACTTACAAATAAAGGTTAAAAAATTCAATCAAAATTAATTATTAATTTCACTAAGAACAAATTGAACAACATAAAAGAATAAAATTTAATCAAAAAACATAAAAGAATAAAATTAATCATATTCAAAGAAATAAAATATTTAAAATCAATTCAAAGTAACAAATTGAGTAGTCGAAGATAGTTACAAAGAATAGTAAATTGAATCTATTTCAAGACACTAATTCCATCTTGATAGATTACTAAATCCTCTTAGATGGCCAAATCATTTCAGATTTTACATTCTGTTGATTTGGGAACCAACACAATATGCATAAAAACCAAATGTAAAATGTATTCTAATTAATCTCCATTTCCATCTTATAATTACCTCTCACTTTCCTCAATCTACCTTTCTCTATTAAGTACTCCCTTTCAAATTTGTTAATGAAGTTGAGATCCCAAATGTGATCTACATGGATCTTTGCTACGAACTTAGGAAGATATTTAGTAATGTACATCATGGTTTGGTATACCATATATCCATCCACCATAGAACCCTCAGGATGTTCTCTTCGTCTAACCAAAGCCTTCATAAATTTTGAGTGCCTCTCAACCATCCACATTGACATTGTGTGTACAGGTCCAGACAATTAAATATCCTCAACTTGGTGTATGAGGTAGTATTCTTGTGCATTGAAAAATGTCGAAGGTAGACAATTTTTCATTTCACACATTGTTAGTCCAAATCTTGATCTTTGTCATTTTGTTCAATTTTTAGAGTCACCTTGTTATTTTTGAATCTCAAAGCTGCCTAAGCCCTCATGTTTAAAAACTCAGTGAAAGGATCTCCCCTGTGTTTCACCTATGTTTGTAAAAAAGGAAAATATTTTGCTAACGTGTTTCTTGAATAGGTTTGCACATCCATAAACAACCTTGAACTCGGTTCAAGAGTGTTCAAGATTGTTCATATTTTTATGAAGCAGTAGCAGGTGAATATCATTTTTTCTAAAAGAGGTGTTTCATGATCAGAAGCTTCTGAGCTTTTGGTTAATCAAATATGGGAATTAATAGTTAAGCATGGGACTTCTAGTTTCAAGATGAAGGCGGAATATAAAAGAAACAGACTTGAACAGGGATGAACACACATGAACAACCATGAACTCAGTTCAGGAGTGTTCAAGAGTGTTCAAAGATTTTAAAAGTGACACATGGCATAAACAAAGGACAACCACCATCTTTTCAGTTGTGGACCCTACTTAGGAAAGGATTTTATTGAGGTAAGGTATTGGCGGTGGTTAAGTCATGTTTGAGCTGTCGAATTTTGTGTGGCATAAAATTTTGCACAAGTGGAAGTAAATGGTTGCGTGTGTGAACGGTCACTTCATTCTTCGAGATTTTATTGCCTTAATTATGGGCAATTAATTACTCATTTGTGGTGTTTCTTATTAAAACCCTTCTTAGCGTTCATTATTTTTTTGAAATACTATCACTGTCTGTATACGCAAAGAGTGGAGGTAAGGGTTTTTAGAGCTCTGGTTGCAGAATTTTCCTCAGAAATTAAGGTATGTCAGGTTGTCACTCCTCCAATGTTTTAATTAATTAAGAGCTTGTGAATTTTATAGGAGTTTCTGTAGCAATTCTCAGTCTATTCTTGCAAGAATGAAGTATGCATTCCATTTGCATGGGAGTGTGTCTAGTTTAGTTTGCAAAAATCCTATTATAACAGACACAAATTTAGAGGGATATGATGTTGAAGGAATAACTGATAGGATTACTGTGTCTTTCGAGGAGAGTGTTCCTTCTATTGAAATTTTAAGTAGTGGCTTGTGTGTAGCTACTTGCTTCCCTCCTGTAGTGGTATGTCCTAAACTTTTCCATGAATGTATCAGACATTATGACCAGTGAACCGAATCAATTCTTAAAAGAAATGGTGAGGTGTTAATGGCTATGAATAGAGGAATTATCACTTCAGCTTTCCAAATCCAAGAGCGGACTTTTTCCACTTTCTCTCCTGCCCAATCTCTTGTTAAATTTAAGCCAAATGCTAACGCAAACCGAACTACAATAGAAAAACACTGGTTATTAAATGCCCAAAGGGGAGGTTCCTGCTTAGCCAAAAAGTAAAGTAGAAATAATGTGTGTCCATACATTAGTGATATTATGGTAATGTTACATAGAGTCAGAGGGTCACCTGAGGCTTCCTTATTTTCAGACTGGTTGTTCTATTATGTAGAAATTATTTTAGAGGGCAAACACAAGTTGGATTGGGCCAAATTAATTGCAGAATCTATGAGAGAACAATTGAATAGTTCCAAGCTTAATGGATGTAGCTTTTTCACGTCTTCTTATCTAATGTATTGTCTAGCATGTAGTAGGATATGGGATGGTATGATTCACGAGCCTTGGATTGATGACATGTGTGTTTTTGAATATTTTCCTATGCTCCGCAAAGACAATGTGATTTAGAATTATAGGAGGGTTCATGATACCTTTATGGTTAAGATTTGTTTTGAGATGTCTGGAGATTCAACCAGTAGGATGAGTTCAGAAGCTCAACAATTTGTGACTAGATTTGGGAGTTTTTATATTCAGTTCCCTAGGTTCTCTTATATAAGAATTGGTGGTTTTGAAGATGCCCCTACAAAATTGCCAAGGTATGCATTTGATTGTTTCATCCTTGTAGAAGTCTGTAGACAGCTTGCTATTGTGCTTAAAAATTTTCTTCCTGGGGAAGGAGGTGAGAAAATCTTCCCATTGTAGCTAGGAAAGTTTTCATGCCTAACTATTGAAGATGCAATAAGTATTGGAAGTGACCTTGGTCATTTTGATTTTAAGCATTATACAGACCGAACAAGCTTTGATAACAAAAACTTTGCTAGTGGGAGCCTATGTCTTAGATCTCACATGTTTCCAGTTCCCCACCTAGAGGATTTTTGGGAGGATTGTGCAAATGAATCCCAAGTCATGATGGGAAGCCATAGCAGACTTTGCATTTCCCAAATTCTGTCCATGAGAATACAGTTCAGCATAGAGGGGTTAACGGATGACGGTTCTGACTTGGTCGAACCCAGTTTCAAAAGACTTCTGGACACCAAAGAGATAAATATTGATTGGTCGAAGGAGGAGGAAGATGACATTAAATGCAGAACACAACATGTCCTCAAATTAACTAAAAAATGGCTACAGGAAAAAAGAGAGCAGTTTAGTCATAAAACAAGTAGAGTTAAATCTTCAATTTTATTTTCCTCCCCCTCTGTTTTTAATTCGCCTAAACCATCTGGTAATGCAGGTTCCTTTGATAAGCAGCAGAAGAAAGATTCTAAGAAGAAGTCTATTGTAGAGCTTTCCACTATGGCCTCTCCTCAATGCATTACCAAGTCAAGATCCCGATCACAAAGAAAATTGAAGATGACTCAGGAGCAGACAGAAATAGTTAATCTGGAGGATGACAAGTTTGGAGATTTGAACTACCAAATTGGAGATGATGAACAAATCGGGAAAGATCTCTTTGACCTTGATGATGTAACCCTAGATTTAATGGATACCCCTACTAAAGTTGGTCCTCAGCTAGCAACAACTAACGATATGCCCAAATGGTTAACTTCTTTAGTTAATAGGAAGCAGAGTCTGATTCCTGTATCAATTTCAATGCAGGATATTGTTAGTAAATATGCTCAAAAGACTCCCAAGGCCAAGAAAGTGAAAAGTACAACACACATTTTTGCTGATGCTAAAACTAGGAAGTGGACAAATGAGGTAGCTACTTACAGACCAAAGGAAGAAAAGTAGGATGTGGCAGTTGAAGATTTTGAGGTAACCAAAATTGAGATAGGGACTATGGACAGAGTAGGAAAGAACCACCTTTTCAAGGAAATAGCCCAACAGATGCTGATCACATTAGTGCAAGATAACAAGGAGAAGAAGGAATTGAAGCAGACCATTGTCTCACTTTCCCAGTTTATCAATACATTCTGCAACTTTGATGTTAACCCGCTATCCCAATCATATCAAATGTTTGATCCCAATTCCGTAGAAAGTAAAACATTGCTGAATCAAACTCAAAGGGGGTGGACATTGGTTTCTTCAGCTGACCAGTGGATGGTTCAAGTGCTCAATAATGGCAGGCAATACATTAAAGATTTACATTCAGTTCTTCATGACACTGACACAGTGATGGGAGAATTGCAAGCTCAATGTAAGGTCTGGAATACTGAAGAGGAAAAATGGGTGTCAGCAATGACAAAAGTTATGGAGATAGAGAGCCATGGCTTTAATAAATTCTATGTAGAAAATTCACTAAAGGGTGTCAAAGAGTCTCTTTTCTTCATCCTCAGGAAAAATATCAGTTGGCGCATTGCTCTGATAAGGAGTCCTATTGCAGAAAATAAGGAATATGAAACTCAAGGTAAAGATATCCAAAAAGCTGCCTTGACTGAGTTGAAAGTGATTAATTTCACTTATACCTACTCATCAGTCTTTGGTGAGAAAGAACTAAAGGGCACTCTGGATGCTTTCGACTCGGCAATAGAGACTATCAAGGAAAAGATCAAGCCTAAAGCCTCTGACTTAACTCAGATAGCAAGGATTGAATCTATGCTTTATCTGTGTGTCGATCAGTTATCTAATGTCATTGAGAAGGTGAAGAAACTAAGGTGGAGCAAGGATGCCTCTATGGCTTGGATAGTAAAGTCTAAGATCCCGCATCTGTCACTCGCGAAAGAACTGGTTCAAGAATATAAAGAATGGAATCCAACTTAATCAGTTACTAATGAAGAAGGAAGTCTAGTGGGGAGTGAGGATCGTTGCATTGATAAGGAGCCTGATTTGGCTATCTTTTTTTTACTGAATTAACATGCAAAACTTATAGGATGTGTGTCCTCTTTCTGGTGCTTTAGTTACTTAACTGTTTGCCCGAGAGGCCATTTTTTTTGGGAGGCCTCTTGGTGCTTTTCTACTATTTATTCTAGTTGCTCAATCTTTTTAAGGGTTCATAAAAACTTTTGGACTGATAGATATAGATTTTGATAATTATAGTTTGGATTGTTAAATGTTATGAACATAATAGATTTTAGGCAATTATCTATGTAGTAATCTCTGAAATATATGACAGGAAGGTTATTGAATATGTGTTGTTTACAAACCAAAGAAAGGTGTCCTGTGTTGACATATTGTTTATCCTATTTTATACAATTATTTGTTGGTTCATAATATCTAAATTATGGATTTTATCTACTTTCTATTATCTTTGGTTGAGAATTCATTTATATTTTTCATTAAATGCAATTGTGGAAGTAACTGTGTTTCCTTCCTACTCATTGCTTGATTATATTTCTTTCATATTTGTTTAGAAGCATATCATCAAAGAATGATATTGCAGCCTTTATAAGCTTTCTGGTTAAAACCTAACCAATTGAATCATTATTTCATTTCATTGAATATCTTATGAGGGAGCTATACCTATTATAAAATTCAGAGGGAAGTGATCATAAAAGATACTTACCCAACTGTTAGAAATATTTTTTCTTTTAAGGGTGATAGAGTAAACTTAAAAGGATTTTTGTAGAAAGACAAATCTGTTCACTAACAGATTTTTGGTGACTCTGCTGGGGAGCGCTTACAATGTAGAACTATGTTTAAATGATTTGTTTTATGAACAAGATATGGTCCTACCAGCTATGATAATACCAAACTTGGAGGTGCAACCTCCTGTTATTCAACCAGATCTTAACTTCCAAAATACCCAAGAGGACATAATTTCTGATTTGAACACTGTTGCTTGGAATTTAAAGACCAGCTATCACCAGTATCAACAAGTTCTCCTAGTTTTAGAAGAAGAGAATGATATAGGAGAGTGGTTGAGAGGGCTCCCAATCACCCAAGAGGCACAAATCATTGACAAAATTGCTCAGAGGAAATAAGAGAAAATAATACTAGATTCTCGACCATACACCAGGTCTCAGAGGAAGGAGGGTATTTTTGATACTTTCTATGAGAGTTTGAAAAATATTCATTTTTTGACCTCTTCCATTTTAAGACCCAAAGCCAAGAGTAGACCTTCTTCCCATCCTAAAACTGCTTCCAATTCTTCCCCATCCTCTAGTGTCTGGAAAGCTTTAACTTTGTCTGGTATTCAAGCACTACCTCTAGTAACAATCTTTCCAAGTGCGGTTATGGCTCAGCCATTAGGTGTAGCAGTCGGTCCTTTAAATTTAGGAGCTCATCATCCTCTCCCTAACGGTATTAAAGAAGTATTATCTAAACTTTTCAGAGATGGAAAAGTCTCAGTAGATGAGCACTTGAATGCATTCAATGTAGCTACTACCATTCTGGCAGTGCAACATGAAGATGTAGCAGTCAGACTCTTTGCTCAATCCCTCTTAGGAGCTGTGGAATGGTTTGGTCATTTTCCAGCTAGGTCAATTACAAATTGGCAAACCATGAAGAGCATGTTTGAAGGATGTTTTAAAGGGGTTGATGATGAACATTCCCTACTAGCACAATTAACACAAATGAAGAAAGAGATTCATGAGCCAATGAGAGATTATGTGGCAAGATATAACAAAGTTATCCATAGAATTCCTATTTCCAAAAGACCGACTCCCGAATTCCAACAATGTTTCTTCGTTAACTCTATGCCCCCGGACATAGGTTTTCACTTAAGAATGAGTAGGCTAGCTGATTTAGCTGTTGCCCAAGAACATGCCACTGAGTTAGAAGATGGTCTTATTAAAGTCAGGAAATGGAGAAAAGATGTGCAGAATTCTCACTCTCAACCTTCTACTTTAGCTCCTATAGATCCAGTTGTTCAAAGACTCATGAATGATGTAATTGCCTTGAAAAGGCAGTTACCGAAACAAGGATCTTCATTTCCTTCCCTTATCAAGATATCATCCAAAAGTAGCCTAATCAATGGCGCAATAAAACTCCTCTGTTGCCTTCTACTCAACCAAGATTGTCCCTGGAAGCTTCACCAAAAGAGGCTATCATGTGTTCTTTTCACCTGACAATGGATCATGATGGTAATTCTCATCCTGATATGCAAAGACATGTACAAATAGAAGCCACCAAAGATGTGCTAGGAGAATGTACTATAGAAGAGATCCCTCAAGATAGACCTGGCAGCTCTGGCTCATACTTTTTAGAATACGAATTTGACTCAGAAAGAGGAGATATTCTAGTCACCCTTGGGGATCTCGCTTGTGCCATGCTTACTCGAAATCAAAAGTTTTTAAAGAACACTTCAACATCAGCTAATTCTTTCCATAAGACTTGAGATCCTATAAGTAATTCTTCTCCTCCTAGTCCTTGGACTCCTGATGTTAAGGTTGTGCAAAAATATTCTAGCACACCCTCTTTTGATATTGTAGAATTTTGCAAGTCTTCTTCTATCCAAATCTCCCCTATGGAATATCTGAGATTAAATAGCAAAGAACTAGATAAATTGGTCAAGTATGTCAAAGGTGACCTTTTGGACTCATCATAATCTAACCAATGTACCATTGACCAAATTGATGATCTAGTTACTATTCTTGCAATTGTTTCACCGTTTGTTATGAATTAGAGTGACACTGCTATCACTCCTACCCTAGAACTGAAATGTGAATTTGATGAAATTAGGAAGCCTGACCCCTTCTATATTTCTTTGCTCCTTAACGGTCTCAAATTGAGTAATTGGATTATAGACTCAGGTGCCTATGATAATGTTATGCCTTCATTTGTAGCCAAAGCTTTAGGTTTAACCATGACCAAAAATTTTGGGAGGTGCTATTCTATGGATGGGAAATAGGTGCCCTTAATAGTCAAGTTAAAGATGATCAAGATGTTTTAGCCGCCCATCCTGATAAGAGACTCAAGTTAACCATTTTAGTAGTAGATATCCCTACAAGTTATGGTATGATCTTGAGTAGAACTTTCTGTAGAGACATGGGTGGGGAAATAAAGATGGATTGGTCAAAATCCGTTATTCCTATTGGGAAGAAAAAGGCCAAACTGGAACCTGAAGCTAACAATAAATACACTGTAATTCCATCTAATGATCCTAAGGCACAAATTCTATTTCAAGACTGTGAGTTTGGTAATTACATGATTTTCTCAGATGAAGCCCCTCCTATTTGTGAAGACTTTAGTGAAAATGAGCAAATTTGGTTGATGGAGTTTGATGGTAGTTGTGCTACCGTGGGGTCTAGAGCTGGTGTAGTCTTTAAAGGGCCTGCTGATCAATATATCCCTTTCTCTTACAAACTGGATTTTAAAAATACCAATAATACTGCTGAATATGAGGCTCTGTTATTAGGGTTGTGAGAGGAAAAGACATTGTGAATAAAGGCACTTGTTGTGAAAGGTGATGCCGAGCTTATTGTTAAACAAGTAAAGGCTCAGTTTACAGTAAAAAATGAGCGTTTGAAACATTACAGAAATTTAGTATGGGACAAAGTGGATTCTTTCGAAGCTTTTTCCATAGAAGCCATTCCCAGGAGTCTCAATACAAGGGCTGACTCCCTAGCTTTATCAGCGTCTCTACTTCTTCCTCACCTAGATTTCAAAATAGGAACATATAGGGTTGAGATGATATATAGACCAGCTATCCCAGATAACATTGAACACCTGTAAGTTTTTGAAGATGATACCCAGATTAAGGATTTTATGGCATGTGTAGAAGCTTTCTCATCCACGTACTTTGAAAGAATGAATGAAGACAGTGAAAGGTCTAATCCTGAATTCTTTCCAGAAGAAGAAGTTATCCAGTTGAAGAGAAACAAAATTCCCAAAGGTTTGGTTTCCTTACAGAACTTGTTTTCTTGAAAAGATGATAGTGTCATTTCAAGGAAAAATTCTCAATCAGATGTGCAAAAGGAATATGACAAAGTGAGCATTGGCACTGTGGCCGAACCCAAATGGATATCTATAGGTAAGACTTTGTCTGTGCAAGAAAAGAAAAATCTCCAGATCCTGTTAACATCCTACAATGATGTTTTTGCTTAGGATTATAGTGACCTTAAGGACTTTCACAAAGGGAAATTTAGTCATCACATCCCTCTTAAGCCTAAATCAAAACCTTTCAGACAAAAGCTTCATAGTTACAATCTGAAAGTTTCTGAAGCGATTCTAAAGGAAGTTGACAAAATGCTAAAAGCCAGAATTATTTACCCTATTCATCACTTGTTGGTTGTATTTCGTGTCTTTGCTGTTTTGCCCTGTTCCTTGCTATCCTCTCTGAAGGTTTTCAGGTTTTCATGCTAATTCCTTGTCAAAATCCTGATAAACCCTGATAAACCCTAAGCCCTAATGTTAAACAATGCATTTTTAAAAACCCTTAGCCATGTCTTCTTTTCCTTCATTACCTTTTTCAGTCACTAAAGGCATGTGCTATTTAAAATCTTAAGTCAGGTCGCTTGATCGCGTGAATCAAAACGAATATGCCAAATGATCTCCCGACTTCGCTTTTGCCTTGTGTCGCTTAGTCTCATGAAAAAATAGAATATTCTCTAAGTGTCTCAAGACTTAGCGATCTTCCTTTGGTCGGGTTGTCACTTGATATTGTGTTATGAATCTTTAAGAAAGAACGGGACCCACCTTCAGTCAGATGATCGCATGAGGAAAAGGCAAGTCAACAAAATGTCTTCCAACCTTGCGCCTTTCTTCATGTCTCATGATCGCTGAATCAAGACAGTCAAACAGTTAGCATTTCTTTTCAGTTGCGTGGTCTCGTGATATTTGGTGGTTAAGAGGATGACAGTCCCGATCCAGCGACTAGCAGTTTCAGGTTATGTGATTTCCCTCAGTCGGGATGTCGCCAGAACAGAAGTGATAAATTAGATTTTTAGAATGAATAAAGTAGACGAAGTAAATGATGACATCTATCAGTTGGCTAGTGGATGTCAGGAGGTCGCTTGATAAAGAATAAGGATCAAGCGATAAGGAGACTTAAGTCATTATACCCTCAGTCGTGAAGTCTCGTGATATTTTAAGGGTATGACAAAATGTGAAGCGACCAAAGGACAGTCATTCGATGAACAGATGAGGAGATCTGACGGTGGTCGCGAAGTCTCATGATAAAAGTGCCCAAGGTAGAAAGTACCCCCGACTAAGCGATTAAGGTATGTCGCGAAGTCGCTGAAAACATGAAAAGGGTACTTTTTCGGTAAAGGATTAAGTTAAGTGGATCTCTCGACTAAGCGACCAAGGAGATCATGTTAAAAGGTGAAAAGCTTGTCGCATAGTCTAGAGATAAATGATGAGTTAAATTTAACTCCCAGCGACTAAAATTTTCACATAGTCGCTTGATCGCTTGAAGACTTGTGTTAAGCTGAGGTAAAGATAGCCGTTGTCACCAAATCTGATGATCAGACCATGGTTAAGGGAAACCGTTCCCGACAAAGAGACTTCATGAGGTTGCAAGGTCGCCTGATAACAGAATCCATAAAGCGGCGCCAAGTCGATGACGTGACAAAGAGTATCGAGCCGGCAGCCAATCAGATATGAGAAATTTTGATTACCGTGTACAAAAGGTAGCTGAGATGTATGACAGAGGATGAATCACTGAGTGCCATGTCAGCTATCTTAACCGTTTGATGATGGCGCCAAAATTTTAAAAGATTTAAATTCAATTTCCTATCACCTCGAGAAACTATGGCTAGGTTTTTTAACGTCTCATGGCATATGAAATTAATTACAGAACTGACGTTCCTAAATTCTGAGCCATGTACTCTAAATCTTGTGGCTATAAACAGAGGTATCTGCATTCATTTTATGCACCAAATTCACAATCTTAGAGCAAAATTATTGTTCAGAGCAAAAGAGTATTTTAGGGTATTGAAGAGTGGTTAAGTTTCTAAGGAATACAGAGAAGGTGTTCTTACATTTGCTCCAATATCTGACAGACTGAGATTCAAAAACTTACAA
>MU225433.1:2114168-2155157 GCA_018584345.1 Thuja plicata
TTGAGCTGTAAGGCAGTTCAGTGTATTTGGTTTATGTCTTTTCTTTGCTTATTATTGACTCTGCAGCCCAAAGGATAGGCACTGGTTCAGAAGGTTATTTGAATATCTATCTATGTTACATATGTTCTAAGTTTTCAAACTACCAAATCAAATTTTAAATACTCTGTTACCAAGAACACATAAGCAAACTTGTTTAAAGGACCTTTGTCAGCAGGACATAGTCCATGATATTGATTCCTTGAAGAGAGAATCACTTAGGTTAACCCTCCTACAAAGAAAAGGAAGAAGGATTGAAATCCTTATATCACTGGTTTCTTGTCATATGAAAGATTATGATTTATAAGGTTAAATCCTGTATATGATTATGCTTGGTCATTTACAAGGTATTTTATGAGATTGTTCAATAGAGATACATGACAAATCAGTGTCCACATTAACAAATACTGTGTTAACAGCCATCATTAAAGGTAAAACCTACCTGAGTATCTGTGGAGCTCAAAAACGAAGAAGGATGTTGTTTAATCCTTAGCAATTAGGCTTTTCTTTTCTCTGAACTGTGAATCAGGATTAAGAGGTAACAAGATTCAAATAAGTATTTCAAGTAGTATAGTTCATGCAAGAAAAATCCCTAACATCACTCAACTTGGATTGCAAATATTATCCCTTTCATAAAAAAGAATGGCAAAATAAGAATCTGTGTGGATTTCTAGAATTTAAATCAGGCCAGCCTAAAAGATAATTACGCCCTGCCCAAAATGGAACATGTATAGTAAGCAGTTGCTAGATCAGAAATGATGTCTCTACTTGATGGGTTTTCTAGATATAATCAGGTGAGTGTGTCCGATGAAGATAAATAGAAGACTACTTTTACCATGCCATGGGGAACATTTTCTTATAATAGAATTCCCTTTGGCTTGATTAATGCAGGGGAAACTTTCCAAAGGGCAATGGATTCTTCCTCTGCTGATTTGAAAAAAAAAATTATATTAATTTACCTTGATGATTTAACTATGTACTCCAAAAGAAGAAAACATCATGTCCGAGATCTCAAATCAGTCCTACAGAGGTGTAGAGACCATGGCATATCTCTTAATCCTAAAAAAATAGTTTTTGGTGGTGACTGAGGGAAAATTGTTGGGACATATCGTATCTAAAGAAGGGATTAGGATCGATCCTGAAAGAGTAAAGGCTATTCAACAAATTAGTCTACCTTCAACCAGAACATGAGTCAAATCTTTCTTCGGTCAGATTAACTTTTTAAGAGCTTTTGTCCCAGACTTTTTTGAGTTAACAAGGCACATAGTGGGAATGATGAGTGAAAAACATCCCTTTAAATGGATAGAAGAAGGTAGAAAATATTTTGGAGCAATTAAGACAGCTATAGCAAATGCCCCATCTCTGGTTTACCTAGACTACAAAAAAGATTTCATCATTTATTGTTATGCTTCTGATCATACTCTGTCCAGAATTCTAACTCAGAAGGATGTTTCAGGAAATGAGGCTCCCATTGCTTTCATGAGTACACCATTAAAAAAACATTAACTAAAGTATTCTCCCATTAAGAAGCAAGCCTTTGCTGTGGTGAAATCAGTTAAGCAGTTTAGATTCTATATCCTTGATTCCCATTCTATAGTGTTTGTCCCTGATTCAGCAGTGAAAGCACTTCTCACCCAATAAGAAATAGCCATGAACAAGAGAGAAACATGGGTGATGAAGATTCAGGAATATGACTTGATAATAAAGCCCACTAAACTGGTCAGGGGTAGGGGTCTGTGTAAATTCATTGCAGAAAATGTTAGTCATCCTAAAAGTCTAGAATGTGAAATATCTCAAGTTTTGTTGGTTAGTTTAATAGATTCTTGGTTCTGTGACATTGCTTATTTCATGACTTATGGAGAATTTCCACAAAGAATGTCACCTAAAGAGAGATGGACCCTGAGACTGCAAGCTACAAAGTATGTAATATGGCAAGGTGTGTTGTATAAGAGAGGCCTTGACAGTACATTTCTAAGATGTGTGGATAAAAGTCAGCAATTGCAGTTGCTTAAAACCTTTCATGAAGAGGCCTATGAAGGCCATTTCTCATCTACCGTAATGACATTAAAAATTCTTTGAAATTGTTTCTATTGGCTAGGTATGTTCAAAGATGCTTATGTGTTCATTAGGAACTGCGAAAAATGTCAGTTGTTCTCTGGAAGACCCCAATTAGCTACCTTGCCTTTAAGACTAGTTGTGGTGAGTGAAACATTCAAACAATGGGGAATTGATTTTATTGGTCTTGTTAATCCCCAGTCTAGTACAAGTCATTCTTATATCCTAACAGTGATTGACTACTTCACTAAGTGGGTCGAGGCCATTCCAACCAAAAAGGCTAATTCTCAGGTGGTATGTGATTTCTTAAAAGATAATATTTTTAGTACGTTTTGGAGTACCCCAAAAAGTTGTAGCAAATAATGCCACTTACTTCTCTTCGTAGGAGCTTTCCTTTTTCTATTTTGATCATAATATCTCTCTGGCTCATTCGTCTGATTATTTCCCTCAAGGAAATAGACAAGCTGAGTCGAGTAATAAAACTTTGATAATGATCATGAAAAATTTAGTGGATGATAGTGGCAATAATTGGCATAAGAAACTTTTTGAAGCCCTTTGGGCCGACAAAATTACACCTAAGAGAGAAATCGGTATGGCACCCTTTGAATTGGTGTATGGAATAGGTGCACAAGTACCAATTCCTTTGGAACTCTCAACAGCTAAGCTGCAAATGGCCATTGAAGATCAAACTTTTAAAGACTCCTTGGAGAAAAGGATCATGTACTTGCATAAAATAGAAGAAGAAAGAGAATCTCTGGTAGATAAAATTACTGAGCATTAGGCTAGAGTGAAAATCATTTTTGACAGGAAAGCAAGACCCAGAAGTTTTCT
Organism: Thuja plicata; assembly: GCA_018584345.1. NCBI lineage: Eukaryota > Viridiplantae > Streptophyta > Pinopsida > Cupressales > Cupressaceae > Thuja > Thuja plicata. Next base: position 2,117,091 of record MU225433.1, read on the forward strand.
GAAGGGAGATGAAGTTTTGCTATGGGACAAAAGAAAGGCACCGAAAGGTGCCCACAGTAAATTTGAATCACTTTGGAAAGGCCCCTTTGTTATCACTGAAGAGTTAGGAACCAATGCTTTTAAGTTGGCGTATCTAGATGGAACGATCTTACCATTTTCCTATAATGGGAAAGATCCCAAATTGCTGAAGCTTTAGTCTAGGTCCCTATGTCCTGTTGCATATATTAGTTTTAGTTTGCTTCTGTTTGGTGTGTCTTTACTTTCTTTTGAGTTTTTATTAGCCCTTTTAAAGCAGTTTGTGAAACCAGAGTATTTGATTTCTCTAGCTTTTGAGAAAAGTCAGTCCCCAATAAGAGCCAGTGTTAGTCCAAATCTTGATCTTTGTCCTTTTGTTCAATTTTTAGAGTTGCCTTGTTATTTTTGAATCTCAAAGCTACCTAAGCCCTCATGTTTAAAAAATCAGCGAAAGGATCTCTCCTATGTTTCACCTATGTTTGTAAAAAAGGAAAATCTTTTGCTAATGTGTTTCTTGAACAGGTTTGAATAGCCATGAACAACCTTGAACTTGGTTCAAGAGTGTTCAAGCTTGTTCATATTTTTATGAAGCGATAGCAGGTGAATAACATTTTTGCTAAAAGAGGTGTTTCATGATCGGAAGCTTCTAAGCTTTTGGTTAATCAAAGATGGGAATTAATAGTTAAGCATGGGACTTCTAGTTTGAAGATGAAGGAAGAATATAAAAGAAATAGAATCAAATAGGGATGAACACATATGAACAACCATGAACTTGGTTCAGGAGTGTTCAAGAGTGTTCAAAGATTTTAAAAGTGACATGTGGCATAAGCAAAGGACAACCGCCATCTTTTTAGTTGTGGACCCCACTCAGGAAAGGCTTTTATTGAGGTAAGGTATTGGCAATGGTTAAGTCATGTCTGAGCTGTCGAATTAATGAGGAATTCATGCGGCATAAAAGTTTGCACAAGTGGCAATAAATGGTTGTGTGTGTGAATGGTCACTTCATTCTTCGAGCTTTTATTTCCTTAATTATAGGAAATTAATTACTCATTCCTGGTGTTTCTTATTAAAACCCTTCTTAGCGTTCATTATTTTTTTTGAAATACTGTCACTGTCTGTATATGCAAAGAGTGGAGGTAAGGGTTTTTGGAGCTTTAGTTGCAGAATTTTTCTCAGAAATTAAGGTATGTCAAGTTGTCACTCCTCCAGTGTTTAAATTTAAGAGCTTATGAATTTTACGGGAGTTTTTGTAGCAATTCTTAGTCTATTCTTGCAAGAATGAAGACTGCATTCCATTTGTTTGGGAGTGTGTCTAGTTTAGTGTGCGCAAATCCTATTGTAATAGATACAGATTTAGAGGGATATGATGTTGAAGGAATAGCTAATAGGCTTACTGTGTCTATCAAGGAGAGTGTTCCTTCTATTGAATTTTTAAGTAGTGGGTTGTGTGTAGCCACTTGCTTCCCTCCTGTAGTGGTATGTCTTGAACTTGTCCATGAATGGATCAGACATTATGACCAGTGAACCGAATCAATTCTTAAAAGAAATGGTGAGGTGTTAATGGTTGTGAACAGAGGAATTGTCACTTCAGCTTTCCAAATCCAAGAGCTGACTTTTTCAGCTTTCTCTCCTACCCAATCTCTTGTTAAATTTAAGCCAAATGCTGATGCAAACTAAACTATAATAGCAAAACACTGGTTATTAAATTCCCAAAGGGGAGGTTCCCGCTTACCCAAAAAGTTAAGCAGAAATCATGTGCATCCATACATTAGTGATATTATGGTAATGTTACATAGAGTCAGAGGGTCATCTGAGGCATCCTTATTTTTAGACTGGTTGTTATGTTATGTAGAAATTATTTTAGAGGGCAAACACAAGTTGGATTGGGCCGAATTAATTGCAAAATCTATGAGAGAACAACTGAATAGTTCCAAGCTTACTGGATGTAGCTTTTTCATGTCTTCTTATCTGATGTATTGTCTAGCATGTAGTAGGATATGGGATGGTATGATTCACGAGCCTTGGATTGATGGCATGTGTGTTTTTGAATATTTTCCTATGCTGCACAAAGACAATGTGATACAGAATTACAGGAGGGTTCATGATATCTTTATGGGTAAGCTTTGTTTCAAGATGTTTGGAGATTTAGCCAAGAGGATGAGTTCAGAAGCTTAGCTATTTGTGACTAGATTTGGGAGTTTTTATATTCAGTTCCCTAGGTTCTCTTATATAAGAATTGGTGGTTTTGAAGATGCACATACAAAATTGCCTAGGTATACATTTGATTGTTTCATCCTTGCAGAAGTCTGTAGACATCTTTCTATTGTGCTTAAACATTTTCTTCCTAGGGAAGGAGGTGAGAAAATCTTCCCATTGCAGCTAGGAAAGTTTTCATGCCTAACTATTGAAGATGCAATAAGTATTGGGAGTGACCTTGGTCATTTTGATTTTAAGCATTATACAGACCGAACATGCTTTGATAACAAAAACTTTGCTAGCGGGAGCCTATGTCTTAGATCTCACATGTTTCTAGTTCCCCACCTAGAGGATTTTTGGGAGGATTATGCAAATGAATCCCAAGTCATGATGAGAAGCCATAGCATACTTTGCATTTCCCAAATTCTATCCATGAGAATACAATTCAGTATAGAGGGGGTAATGGATGACAGTTCTGACTTGGTTGAACCTGATTTTAAGAGACTTTTGGACACCAAAGAGATAAATATTGATTGGTCAAAGGAGGAAGATGACATTAAATGCAGAACATGACATGTTCTCAAATTAACTAAAAAATTGCTGTAGGCAAAAAGAGATTAGTCTAGTCCTAAAACAATTGGAGTTAAATGTTCAATTTTATTTTCCTCCCCCTCTGTTTCTAATTCATCTAAACCATCTGGTAATGCAGGTTCCTCTACTAAGTAGTAGAAGAAAGATTCTAAGAAGAAGTTTGTTGCAAAGCTTTCCACTATGGCCTCTCCTCAACGCATTACCAGGTTGAGATCTTGATCACAAAGAAAAGTGAAGATGAATCAGGAGCAGACAGAAATAGTTAATCTAGAGGATGACAAGTTTGGAGATTTGAACTACCAAATTGGAGATGATGACCAAATTGGGAAAGATCTCTTTAACCTCGATGATGTAACCCTAGATTTAATGGACACCCCTACTAAATTTGGTCCTCAGCCAACAAAAACTAATGATACACCCAAATGGTTAACTTCTTTAGTTAATAGGAAGTGGAGTCTAATTCCTGTATCAATTCTAGTGCAGGACATTGTTAGTAAATATGCTCAAAAGACTCCCAAGGCCAAGAAAGTGACAAGTATAGCACACATGTTTACTGATGCTAAAACTAGGAAGTGGATAGCTGAGGTAGTGACTTACAGACCAAAGAAAGAAAATCAGGATGTGGCAGTTGAAGATTTTGAGGTAACCAAAATTAAGTTAGGGACTATGGCCAGAGCAGGAAAGACCAAAATTAAGATAGCAAGGAGAAGAAGGAATTGAAGTAGACCATTGTCTCACTTTCCCAATTTATCAATACATTCTACAACTTTGATGTTACCCCACTGTCCCAATCATCTCAGGTGTTTGACCCCAATTCTGTAGAAAGTAAAACGTTGTTGAATCAAGTTTAAAGGGGGTGTACATTGGTTTCTTCAGTTGATGAGTGGATGGATCAAGTGCTCAATAATGGTAGGCAATACATTAAAGATTCACATTCAGTTCTTCATGACACTAAGGCAGTGATGGGAGAATTGCAAGCTCAACTCTAGGTCTGGAATACAGAAGAGGAAAAATGGGTGTCAACAATGACAAAATTTATGGAGATAGAGACATGGCTTTAATAAATTATGTGTAGAAAAGTCACTAAAGGGTGTCGAAGAGTCTCTTTTCTTCATCCTCAGGAAAAATATTAGTTGGCACATTTCTCTGATAAGGATTACTATTGAATAAAATAAGGAATATGAAATTGAAGCTAAACAGATCCAAAAAGCTGCCCTGACTGAGTTGAAAGTGATTAATTTCACTTATACCTACTCATTAGTCTTTGGTGAGCAAGAAATAAAGGGTGCTCTGGATGCTTTCGACATGGCAATATAGACTATCAAGGAAAAGATCAATCCTAAAACCTCTGACTTAACTCAGATAGAAAGGATTGAATGTATGCTTTATCTGTGTGTCGATCAGTTATCTAATGTCATTAAGAAGGTGAAGAAATTGAGATGGAGCAAAGATGCCTCTATGGCTCGAATAGTAAATTCTAAGATCCCGCATCTGTCGCTCATGAAAGAACTGGTTCAAGCATATAAATAATGGAAGCCAACTCAATCAGTTATCGATGAAGAAGGAAGTCTAGCGGGGAGAGAGGATCATGCCATTGATAAGGAGCCTGATTTGGCTATCTAGTTTTTATTGAATTAACATGCAAAACTTATAGGACGTGTGTCCTCTTTTGGTGGTTTAGTTACTTAACTATTTGCCTGAGAGGCCGTTTTTTTCAGGAGGCCCTCTCGATGCTTTGCTACTATTTATTCTAGCTGCTCAAACTTTTTAAGGGTTCAGAAAAACTTTTGGACTGATAGATATAGATTTTGATAATTACAATTTGGATTGTTAAATTTTATGAACATAATAGATTTCAGGCAATTATCTGTGTAGTAATCTCTAAAATATATGATAGGAAGGTTATTGATTCTGTGTTGTTTACAAACCAAATCAAGGTGTCCTGTGTTGACATATTGTTTATCCTATTTTATACATTTGTCTGTTGGTTCATAATATCTAAATTCTAGATTTTATCTACTTTATATTATTTTTGGTCGAGAATTCATTTATATTTTTCATGAAATACAATTGTGGAAGTAACTTTGTTTCCTTCCTACTCATTGTTCAGTTATATTTCTTTCATATTTGTTTAGAAGCATATCATCAAAGAATGATATTGCAGCCTTTATAAGCTTTCTGGTTAAAAGCTAACTGATTGAATCATTATTTCATTTCATTGAATATCTTATGAGGGAGTTGTACCTATTATAAAATTTAGAGGGAAGTGATCATAAAAGATACTTACCCAACTGTTAGAAATAGTTTGTCTTTTAAGGGTGATAGTGTAAACTTAAAAGGATTTTTGTAGAAAGACAAATTTGTTCACTAACACACATTAAATGAGGAATTTTTATCTTCCAATAATTTATAATTTCTTTATGGATTTCTTTAGATGTCAACCATCTACAAGTGATTCAAGGCACAAATATATTAATGAGATTTAACAAAAATATACAATATATTACATAACAAGTAAAACAAATAAAAAATATAAGATCTATACAATGAATTGAACAAATACTGCTACTTACTTCATGTATTTTCCAAGGTCATATATAACTTTCTTGAAATTGTTGTGAAAGTTGTCTAGTTGAGATAGAGGTAGACGATACTACAACAATTATAAAAGGATCTTTTCTTTATTTTTCCAAAACTAGTAAACATAATACACTGAAAAGTACATGCATTATACAAATATATATAATATACCAAAATAATTACCTTAATGAAGGTATGCCAATCATGTGTTTTCATCCCTGACCCAAATTCACCTTTCTTTTTTTATGGTATTGTTTATGTTTGCAACAAATCCAGTGGGAAATTGAATTTTTTGTATGACTTATTTTATTGCATTGCTTTGTTTCTCCGTTAATAACCAATGAAGGACACTTATATTAATTTGGTCTCTATCACTATTTAATTGAATGACATTTTTCATTGCATGATTGTCTTCCTGAATGTCACTACAAATTTTGACAAACTTTTTTTTGTCATGCCTTCTATCCAATATTTTCCATAATATTTCTGTTATATTCTTTCTGATATGCATTTTATTAGAAAAATGCACAATTTGTAGCTTCTCATAGTAGGGAAGCCTACTAAATTGTCTGGGATAAATTTTTCAGTCCTTGTGGAAGAAGACCATTAATGCCTTGACGACCTTCATGAAGCATATAATTTAAACAAATTAAAAATGATAATCATTGTAAATTACAACATGATTAAACAAAACACAATATAAAAATATGAATTCCAAACATATCATCTATGATAGATAAACAATTTGACAGCATGTATAACCTTGACAATTGATTCTAGTATATTCTAACTTCCATAGGCGAGGTGTTAATCTTCTTGGTTTTGATGCAGTCTCTTCTTTCCCATTCAAAATATGTTTTTCAGTAGTTCAATACTTATGATTTATGTGGATGAAGTGCATATGCTCATCAAACACTTTTTTTCCTAAACTTGTTGAATGACAAGATTTCATCTTTGGACAATAAACTAGACATGCAAAATTTCCCTTTGTTTGAAGACCTTCAAGATCATATATAATTGGATTAAATATGTCAATTTTTATAATTATATATAATGAATAGATTTTTCAAAAAACTTGCATGATATCTACTTTATAAAATTAAATATTGTTCAAGTGTAGTCAAACATTATAACATACCACAAAAATGTGTTAGTCTTGGGGCATCATGAATTGTTCATACAAGCATTGCATGGAATTGAAATTGTCTTTGTCCTATTGGTCTAGAGACGTCACACATAGTGATTCCATTCTAAAAGTTTAGTAACTCATCGATAAGAGGCTCGATACATACATTCATATCTTTAACTTGGCACTAACCTAGTAGCATGAACATAAATATTACATAATTATTATAACCATTTTACTGCAATATATAAAAATTAATGTACATGACTATGAAATGAAAAAAATATAAGTCGTCATGTGAAAAATAAGACAAATGAGATGCTACTATGTTAAATAAAATTGATTAAACAAATACCTGGAACAATCATTGCCAACATTATGTACTCCCTCTTTATTGACATCCATGGAGGAATGTTATTGCTAATAACAAAAAAAAGCCACACCAAGTAAATAGATCTCAACTCTCCAAATGGATTGACACTGTCCACTACCAATGAAAGCCTAAGATTACAAGGTTCTTCTTTAAAGTATGGCCACTTTTCCTCCATATCCATAAATGTAGAACCATCTGTAGGCATTCGAAGAATGTCATCTCCCCTTCTATTTTGTGCATAGTAATCCATAAAATGCACTAAACTTTTCCACCTAAATAATCATTGCATACATGAAATAATGGGAATATAACAAAGAGCCTTGTGAGGCACCTTTTTTGTTAGTTGATATGTTCAATATCTATTGATATGACATTGTGGCAATTTTGTTGTAAATTTATGTTATTTATGATATATAATATGATAATTGGGACATGAATCTATTGCTTGATACTCCATTCCAATATCTTTCATAACGGTAGATAAATCTTGGTATGAGCGAGGTAAAATATTTGATGGTGATAACAAAAATTCACCTATTAGTCTACAACAAAAAATAACTTGTTAATATAAAGAATATTACTGGTACATATTTCATCATTCATTTACTAGTGATGAACTAACAAGAAAAATAAATGAAAAAATGGCATATATGACATACATTAACATATATGAGATTTCTATGTTGGATAAACCATTCATAACCTTCAAGTTCAACAACAAAAATACAATAGAGAGAAGAGTCTTTTGGGAGCCTTCATAAAGGGGCTTGTATGCCTTCTCAAGTACTAGTAAGTCATGAACATCAACAAAGTCATCTAGATTATCATGATCAGCTGTGCCACTAAATGTGTCATGAATCAATGTATTTGTACCATCATCTCCAACTTTTTTTTTGGCGTATGATCATCTTCTTCCATATGATCATTAACTTTATCTTTGATATTCACTGCTCCCTATTGCTCCGCTTGTAAAACCACATTCTCTGGGTAATGATAATCCATGTTATGTGCCATACGGTGCCCCGCATTTATAATAATGATTGACACAAATATTCCATGATCATGATCAAGTGATTATATATATACATATACATATACATATACATAAATTCAATCAATATAAAGACATATAATGAACAACTTACCAATGGATGATAATCATGCCCCCCTTGAGCATGACCATGCTCCCTACAATATTTCTTAGCTGTTGTAATTAAAAGGCTTCTCCTCTTTAAGCCCTTGGAAACTTTGCAAGGAAAATAACATTTCCCATCACCCTTTCTTTTCAATCTAGCCCACAATCTAGCAAGTGTATCTTGATTTTTCTTTGCACTAATATTATCTGACATGATTTTTCTTTACCAAGCTTGAATATTTTGATCTTAAAAAAAAATTGAGAATCAGGAACCTTCCTTCAATCAAACTCTAAGAATCATGAATTTTTCTACAATAACATGATTTCATGTTCTGCAACAAATCCATTTGCCAACTCCCAACACAAAGCATAAATCGTAAGACTCACCATCAATATGGACTTCACGAATGTATAAGGTTTCTTCATGAATCAACTTTTACTTCTATGACATAACACTTCCCACATATATTCTTAATAAATATTGCAAGGTTAAACACACCTAGGGGTCAGGTCATCCACATGCCCTTCTTGAACTCTTGAAAAGCTATTCTCAAACCAAGGACCTTTTTGTCATAGAACTCTGCTACAAAATCAGACTAAATTCAACAAAAGATAATCAGTAAATCAATCTCCAAGCCCTTGAATTGGAGGGAAATTTTATAATAGATTTACAAGATCACATTAATCACAATTACCATCTACCCGTCGGCCCAAAAATTAAGGTGGAACAAACCATATAATGTTGAATTTAAATGTATGTCAAAATATAGATGAAAATCATAAAGACAAATATAGGGGATGGTTGTCTTTGTCTAAATAGAAAAAAAAATTAAGGAGCGTCACACTTTCGATGAACATCAGGCATAAATCTGAAAATTTTTTTTGAAAATTTCACAGATACCTGATGATGTGTTCAATTTTTGGACTTTCATCAGATTTTGGGGTCAAATGAGTTAGTGTGAGCACCAAAATTGGTGATCTTTAGGGGTTTCTTTCTTGTAGCTCATATAAAACAGAAATGAACTATTAGGTGCTATAGGATTGTGTTTTTGAGTTCTAAAAAATCTTATCATTATTTGGGTAGATTTGAAGTCCTTTGAAATTGACAACACAATCTCGGTTGATGCTAGAACTTGCAACTTAACTTAGTTGAAAGTTGAAACTGTGCATATCTTTCAAACCATTCATCATGACCTCAAAAAATTAGTGCTAAAATCTTTGGTTGGATAGGTTAGCATTAGGAACCACCTGTTTTCTCTCACCAAGTGGCTATAACATTCCCGACCACTCAAGAGTGAAGTGTTCCTTAAGGTGCACTGAGCATCAAATTCCACAATCTTTAGGGGACCGTTTCTCAGAGCTTGTGCAATGTAGAAGCAAACCTTTAGGTGATACAAGATCATTTTGCTAAGGTCTACAAAATACTATCTCCCTTTGGGGATATTTTAAGCCCTTTGAAATTGGCAACACAATCTTGGTTGATACAAGAAATTACAACTTGACATAGTTGAAAATTTCTACATTGCACATATTTCAAACCGTTCCTTGTTTCCTTGAATTATTTAAACCAATAGCTCCACTTGGCTGATTAAATACTAGGAACGACCTCATTTTTCTCACCAAGTCATTGGAACGTTCCTGACCACTCCAGAATGAAGTGTTCCTTAAGGTGCACTGAGCACCACAATCGAAGATCTTTAGGGAGTTGTTTCTCAAAGATCGTGTGATGCAAAAACAAACTGTTAGGTGCTATGAGATTGTGTTTCTGAGGTATAAAAAATCATATCTTCATTTGGGGATATTCAAAGCCATTTAAAATTGGAAACACAATCTTGGTCGATGCCAAATATTGTAGTGTGACTCAGTTGAAAGTTACAATTGTGCATATTTCAAACCATTTTTTGTGGCCTCAAACCATCTACACCAATAGCTCTAGTTGGCCAAGTAAATTCTCGAAAAACACCTTATTTCTCTCAGCACGTGTCTTTAACATTCTTGACCACTTTAGAGTGAAGTGTTCCTTAAGGTGCACTAACCACAAAGATCGATGATCTTTAGGAGAGCATTTATTAGAGCTCGTGTGGTGTAACATGAACTTTTAGGTGCTACATGATCATATTTCTGAGGTCTACAAATGTCTATCACCATTTGGGGATATTAAAAGTAGTTTGAAATTAGAAACCACATCTTGGTTGATGCCAGCTCTTGTAGTGTAACTCAGTTGAAATTTTCTACATTTCATATCTTTCAAACCATTCGTTGTGGCCTTTATCCATCCATGCCAATATCTCTAGTTGGGTGAGTAAACACTAGGAACAAACCTTTTAGGCTTCACAATGTGTTCAAACATTCCATACCGCACTGTATCGGTGTGTCCCTTAAGGTGCTTGTAAGGCCCTCAATGGGTCAAGGTGGTCCAATGCTCCAATAGGACTAAATGTGGTAGGATTGATGTTTTTGGTCTTTTATGGCCTATTTAAACTTATTTGAGGTGTTGGAATGGAATTTAGGATTCTAGGTAAGTGATTAAGGGTAAAAGTACGACGATGTGTCACACTTGAGGACCATTTTGGTAGTTTCAGCTATACCTATTTTGGATGGAACATGTTTGTTTGTACATACATGGTGCACACGCAACACCATGTAACAGATGGGTTCTAGCCGAAACCGGTCAAGCCGAAATAGGTCCAGCCAAAATAGTTTCGGCCGGAACCCATAAAACTTATATATACCCCAAAATTTGGTTTGAGTGGCTCATTTGTATTTTGTGCCTTACAAGAATTGCAGAGCAGAATAGGGGTACTTCGACCGAAAATAGGTTGGTTTTTTTTAAATTTTTTTAAGTTTTCTTTAGTTAAATTAATGTAGTTGCACTATTATTTGATGTTTTTTGTTTTAATTTTTTAATTTTTAATTTTAGAAAATATAAAATATTGTTTTATGTAGATTTAAATTTTTTTTAAAGTTAATATTATATGTTAGTTACTTAGTTAATTAATTTAGTTTTATTACAAATGTTTCAAAACTATAGGAAAATATTACAAAATAGTAGGAAAATGTTACAAAATAGTAGGAAAGTGTTACAAAACATCAGGAAAATATTACATTAGGAAAATTCTACAAAACATTAGGAAAATGCTACAAAACATGAGGAAAATGTTATCTAGTTAATTAATTTAGTTTTATTACATATTCTTCAAAACATTAGAAAAATATTACAAAACATAAAACCAACATGAAACTGAAACATAAATCAACATAAACTCTAGCAAATTAACCCTAACATGAAACTGAAACATAAATCAACATAAACTCTAACAAATTAACCCTAACATAAAAATGAAACATAAATCAACTTAAAAACTCTAACATTAACCCTAACATGAAACCTTAACCATATTGAACCTAACATGAAACTTAACCATATTGAACCCTAACATGAACCCTAAGAAAACCTTAGCAAAATGTTACAAAACATTAGGAAAATGAACTACAAGACATTAGAAAACATTAGTATTAAAATGTTCATATATTAAACATAACATTGTACCCTAACATGTGAAACCCTAATATGAAACCAACATCTTGAACCCTAACATGAATTAGAAACATGAATTTTAACATAAACCTTAACATGAACCCTAACATGAAACCCTGGACATATTGATCCCTAACAGAAACCTAACATGAAACCAACACATGAAACTGGAACATAAGTCAACATAAACGTTAACATGCTAAATTGAATTTTTCTTTTGAACTTACATGTATCCAAGTGTTTTTTTTTATCTATTTTATCTATCATGTGACATGGCATTAGCTAGAAACTAACATGGAACTGGAACATGTTAACCAACATAAACCCTAACACTAAACAAACATTATGAACCCTAACCATGTAAAACTAATTTAAAAGTAGATCCTTAAACCCAATTGATAAATTAATCATAACATGTTCAACCAACATGAACCCTAGCCTTCAACTAGAGCACGTACTAGAAACCAACATAAACCCTAATATGTTCAACCAACACATGAACCTTGACCTTTAACTAAAACACTAGAAACCAACATGAACGGGCTAACCACAAAAAAATTAACCCTAAAAATAATTGAGAAATAAACCAAGTTGGTCCCTAAACCTAGACATGAAACATTAATTTACATTCAACTAGGCTAGTTGTAAACCTAGAGACAAAATTGATCCATAACTCAAAACCTCTTTTCATTAGAAAATATGTGCACATGTATCTATATATGATTTTAAATCATTTTTCTTTCAAATGTATATGCATTCAAGTGTTTTCTAGTTTATTTATTTGTAACACGTGTTTAAAAATATATAATTAAATTAGAATTAGACCATGTACATGTGCAGAGATGTAGACATATATTCCTTTTTATACTTTCGAGCATGTACATCTATTTTTTTCTATCACATGGCATCAGGTAGAGGGGCATCACTTGTAGATTATGGAGATGCCAGTGTAGAGGGGGGGGGGGGTGGTAGTGACCACTCTTCTCATAGATCTGCTAATTCTAGAAAGGGTAAGGAGCATTTATTTGCCAGTACCATAGCTCAATTGACACAAGCTATTGAGGTTCTTGATCAGGGGATCTAGTCATCCACCACCCTCCCTAATAGGGATAGGGTAAATGTCATTAGAGAGGACCTGGTTCATATGATTAACACAGTTCAATCATACAACCATTATGATAGTATATCTATTGATACATTCTATACTTCTCTCTCTCACATCGTTACTGGCACTGTGAAGTATAGACAGGTTGATTCAGAGGTCTCCACCGCTATGGTGAAGACCATGTTTCCTCATTACCGAGACAGAGCTCAGGTCAGAGGTTATATGACTACTTGGTGTGAGGATGACCTTGTTGCATTGTTTATATATCCTTGATGGTTGGCTTCTCATCATAGGTGGCCCCAAAAGATTGAGCTTCCACTATATTTTTGCAAACAATTATTTGCAGAATTTCATTTGCATCATGATGTTGATTACACATATTTTCTCGGTCATGCTGGACAGGGGAGGGGGAGATTATAAGATAGATTCAGAGGGCCTAATGACCCAATTCCCACTAATAAGTGGAAAAGGTGGGTCTTAACCTTTTGGTCATACCAAAAGGTTTGGAAATGGCAGCTGCAGGACAGACTGTACCTGATGAGAGTATCAGGACAGATGTATTTTCTAGTATCGCGACACATGTTCATGAGATGTCATCTGATCATATAGGGAGATACATGTTGCATTCCCATTCTAGCATTCCTCTACCTACATAGGATGCATCCTCTAGTGATGATCCATACCATATAGTAGATATACCATCTCCCTTTGAGGTTTTAGCTATATCAGATTTGGACTAGTTGCATCGTACAAGCGCATATTTAGCCAGTGGTCTATTTTGTGCATATCAGGATATACATATTATCAGCAGGGTTCCTCTCAAGGATGCCCCAGAATGTGTCCCCACCATTCTTAGTAGATCTACTAGATCAGGTTCTTAGGGTGCATAAAGATAGGAGGATATTCCTGCACCGCCTACAACTCCTCAGCAGACTGCAGTTGAGGAGGATGCACCTTACCAGTCTATCTAGGCCACTTCATCACATCCAGTTCATCAAATTTTTACCAGCTTGCTTATAGATGACCAGATTAATCCCTCACAAGTGTCCTTATATGAGGAAATTGATTCCAGTGATGTAGACTTAAATGATTCAAAGTTGAGTGATATCGGGAGAGCATTACATACTGCTACGGTATATATTTATTTAAATTTTGATGTATTTATAAAACTTACACATGTAAATGACATAAATGATTTGAATTAAAATACACACACACACACACACACACACACACACACACACACACACACATGTTCTCCAGAGTATTCTGGATAGTATGGACTATGGATATGGAGATCTACAGGCTCCTAGCGATCCTGTGCATCATGATAGATAGGTAAATTTATATGTTTTTTCAAACTTAATTTTTCTATGATCATAAGTATTTAGTTTATTATACATGTGTGTATGCATGACACATATATTTCTTTTATTGCACACAGAGATCAGGAGGAGGTGGACCATCATCAGGTCACAGATCAAGACATGGTCCTAGTTAAACACATATGCTACTTTACATATTTCATAGCTCACAAATATATTGTAGACATTTCATATACATACATGTTATTTCAGACACATCTATATTCTAGACATTTCATCTAAATGTTATTTTAGAACTATACATTTACATGTTATATGTTGGTATGTGTGTGCGTAAATTAGTGCACCTATTATCTGCAACATGACACTTCAATAGATCATTATATTAGTGAAAAAGCATAAAAAGAAAGGGTTTCAAGCTAAACACTAAAACTGATCTATTACTTCCTATCTAGGAGGAGTTTGAAGAAAGACATAATCATGCCCTTAGATTATGCTTGAATCAGTGACATATACAACCTAAGAATGGAAGATTTAAATCAAAACTAATCTAAATGATTAAGAAACATGCATATTAGCTCTAAAAAATGATGATAATAACAATGCATAATATTAAATCTAAAATGCAATATGGATTCACAAGTAATCTAAACAACATAACAATTTTTTTTAACTCTGAAAATTAAGGGCCATTTGAGCTCAAAAACTCATTTTATTTATAGAAGAAATGAGGAGAGGGAGAGGGGACAAGGTTCATTAATGGAGGTGTAGAAACCATTAATACAATATAGGAGACATTAATACCAAAGGCATTAATGAGGCACGGGCTTGAGGAATCTCTATTAATAATACATTAATGAGAGTAATTAAGAGGCATGGTGATGGGTGTAAGTCCAAGCTTGAGAAAGTGGACTTAGAGGGAGTCAAGCTTGAGAAATTTGACTTTCTCAAGTAGGTTGAATTCCTAATCACAAAATTAGGAATGTGACAACATTAGGAAGTGGGTTAGGATAGAATTAAGATTAGGATAAGGCTTAGCATGGGGGGAATAGGTTGGGATGGGTTTGAACCCAAGGTTAAGGTGGTTGAGATAGGTTAGGTTAGGGTTAAGGGGAATATTAATGAAATGAATAATAATTAATATATTCATTCAAAAATAGGTAAATTAATTATTTGAGTTTTTGATTGCTTTAGATAATTAATTAGGACTATAGCCAATTAATTATATTAATTTAGGCTAGAGGATAGGCTTTTGCAAGTGATTAGATATAATTAGGGATTTCATTTAATTCCTTATAAATTAATTACCTTAGCCATGTTTTTACTTGAATTGATTTATATTGAATTGATTTGATTTGATTTGATTGGATTAGGTGATTAATAAAATTGAGTGATTAAATCACTTAGGAGATTAAATTTGATTTGAAAGAATTATGCCAGCCGATTAAAGAGTTGTTTGGACATAACTGGAGGTATGATCACACTCAGGGAAAATAGGGTCTATGGTCAGAGAAGACCAATTAGGGTGGTTACATTTGCCCCTGTTTGAATAGATGTGTGAGCAACACATTGATTCAAAGAAATTTTTTGATGTTGACTTCAGAAAGATTGAGAATTTTGCTCATGATCAAACAAAATGCCCGATGAGATAAGTCTCGCACTTGATTGAAATAAACTGATAGAATTGAATTTAAACTTGATCGAACAAAGGTCAATAAGAAAAGATCTTAAAGATACCAATTCTGAACTTGATTGTTGTCCAAAGATTGATAAAACTGAATCTGAACTTGGTTGTCGTTCAAAAGTCAGTATGAAGCTGCTTGGAGCTTTAATAAGAATCTAAGAAAAAGTAGACATAGGATATCCAGCTTGTGAGAACCAAGCCTTCAATCCAACAATTCTGACTTTAGTCAAGGAACTGTTAGTCTTTTAGTTTTTTGATTAAAAAGTCATTTTTAATGTTGTTTTGAGCAAGAATTTGATTGATGATAGTGTGATCATACCCCCTCAGGAATGAAATTCAAGGAAAAAGAATAAAATTCCTCTATGGAAAGAACGTATCACTTGCAAGGAGCGGGTAGGGTAAAAAAGAATGGATTAGAAGAAGGGAAGGAAAGGTGTGTTAAGAGTAAACACACAGGTACTGAGTTAATTATGTGAAAAGGGGAGTAGTGAGACAGATAAAATAATGTCAGACCAAGATTTTTGATGAAATGTGCAGTTTTAACGATATAGAACCTGGGAAACTGAGTTTTGGAACATATAGAGAAATATTGCATTTTCAGGAGTTGTCACAAAATTGATATTGCACTGCGTAAAAATGGCGTAGGCACCTTTGATTTTGTTCCCAATTTATCAAGAAGAGAACAAAAATGGAGTTTCAGTCGCCTGGGAGGAGTTCTAGAGCCTCTAAAATGCTTAAAAAGCCAATATATATCTCAAAAACCACTCTTTTATTATTCATTTTCACTTTTACCTATAGTAAATTCTAGAGCTCTACAGAGAAGATGGTGGTCCCGATTAGGAAGCATCATTTCAAGCTCAGCTATCGACGTCAGTGCCCAGCTGACCATGCACCTCTGGTAAGTACTCACAAAACTACCTCGTGAATTTTGCAATTTTCATTTTCATGATTTCTAGTAGTTTTATAGCAAGTTGAATTTTGGGTCGAATCCAGGATTCCAGATCGCACCCTGTTGAACCCGTGTCGCATCAGGTTTTTCCCAGATCGCACCCTGCTATCTAGGATTCCTGTATTGTATCTAGTATTTTCTGTATCACATCTTGTTTGCCCCATTTTTTGTTTGTATGCTGTAGTTTAGGATAGGAAATTAGGTTTGTGTCGTACCCTATCTTTTAGGATCATACCTAGTTTTTGGGGTCGCATCTAGGATTTTTGGGATCGCACCCAGCATGCCCCATCACATCCTATTTTTCCAAGATCGCATCTGGTAAAGAGATCGCACCCTGTATATCTAGGATCGCATCTCATTTTTAGACTTAGGATTTTTTTCAAATGTGAACCATCTTCTTTCTATGGACCTAAATCACTTAGCTGATTATGTTTCTATGTTTTTGTCATAGAGAGAGCACTGATTGGTCTTTTTTAATTGCTATCTTTGTGTAAAATAGGTCAATTTTGAGGTACTAGCATTTCAAGGGACATATCTGGGGTGTGTTCTTGCCTTAGTCTGATAGCTGACAGATGATAAGCGGGACATAGTGGCCCATGTAGGATTATGATCACTGATTGATTTACCTGATATTGGGGTAAATCGAGAGTTGTTGACTGTTCTTGCCAAGA
Source organism: Thuja plicata (assembly GCA_018584345.1). Classification (NCBI taxonomy): domain Eukaryota; kingdom Viridiplantae; phylum Streptophyta; class Pinopsida; order Cupressales; family Cupressaceae; genus Thuja; species Thuja plicata. The sequence goes on from MU225433.1 coordinate 2,134,379, forward strand.
GATGGAACTCAGAGCACAACACCTTCCATCTCCCAACTGGGGAGATGATAGTCACACCAGAGGATGTGTGGCAGATACTACGAGTTCCAATAATGGGTTGTGAGGTACTATTTGAGGCAACTTCTATCATTTCCATTGGTGTAGCTTGATGTTTCTTTGTAGATGATACTATTGCACAGAGACATATTTCATGGGATTATATGTGCGATCACTATGATCATTTATCTGTATACTTGGCGGGATTGATTGGTGGCATCCTAATTCCAGATAGGAGGTAGAAAAAATTTCTTGTAGGATGGGTTGATATGCTTGATCAGATGGTCGTATCTAGATGGAGATTTGTGTGGGGTAGCTGTATTCTTACCCATATGTAGAGGGAGCTCCATGAGATTGTTTATCAGTATACCCGGAGCATGATTGTAGGGATCTTGATTCTGTAGATCTAGCCCTAGGACCACATCCCCGTGACACAACCCATTTTAGACAGGCAGCGAGCACCTGAGTAGCATTATGTGTATATGTACGCAAGTTTGATTCAACAGCCCCATCTGGGCAAGGTAGAGTACTAGCGGTGTCTCTTTGACGATATGACAGTTGTAGTATGGAGACCGTACTTGGATTTTGAGGAGTGGGCCTCTGATGGGAGATAGGTTCCATTTTTCTTCCAGAGTAGGTACCTGATTGGATAGACTAGATATATCATAGAGCGATTCATACATACCCGTGTATTGAGATAGTTTGGCCGACGATAGGGAAGGAGTCAGGATTTGACAGTATATGCTTGGATTTGTGATGAGACACCATTGTGGGGCACTTAGTTGAGGTATAAGACCACGCACCAAGAGATCAGAGATATGGTTGGAGTTGATTGGGATCTTCAGCCTGATGTTGCAGATGCAGGCTATTCGGATGGATATACAACATAGATGCTCCAGCATCTATTTCCATAGTTTATAGTTCTGGAGGAGGCCATACCTCATATTGAGGCCCTTGTAAATTATGATCCTAATGATCACCTTGCCAGGGGTAGAGGTGGAGCACATAGAGATAGGGGTGCTAGGCGTAGGGATAGAGGACAAGTTGGTGGGCAGGATGGTAGGTGAGATGGTAGATGTCCTCCTCCAGATGATGGGGATGATGGTGGAGATGATAGGGGTGGTGGAACTGTGGGTGTCATAAGAGAGGTGGTTAGTGGAAGTGGAGAGGGTCAGTGTACTTGTTTTAGATTTTTTTCTCCCAGGATAGATCCATGGCCTTTACTTACAGGGGAGCAGCAGAGACATCAAAGATAGTAGCAACAACAGAGTCCATAGGATAGGTCATATGATAGGTCCTCAGGGCAGGATTCTGGTAGGGGTTCTGGTAGGGACGGAGATATCTTATCATAGTGTGAGCAAGAGTGAGAGAAGCTTAGGGCCAGGATTACTACATTAGAGGCTAGGTTCACCACATTAGATGCCAAGATCACTGTGGCAGATTCTTTGCTTGTTGATAGAGATACACAGCTAGAGAGGCTCAGAGTAGAGAGAGATACAAAATCTCAGACTGCAGTACATCAGACATAGAGAGAGACCTATTATTATGCTTTATATCATGATGCAATGCTAGAGGGGTAGAGAGCCATATCATTTTCATGTTTATCGCAGCAGTCAGAGGGGTCCATGCCATCTCTAGCAGCCTCATTTATACCACCTCCTCCTCCTCCAGATCAGGAAGAGGGGGGAAGTCAGAGTTGATTTTTTCATATATATTATTGAGATTACATTGTATATCTGGATCCTTCTGAGATCATTCTATTGTACAATGACACTTTATACATGTATATCTGATTCAACCTGATACTCTGATACTCTGTGTAGACTTGTGCCATATTTTTGATCTGTACCATGTTTTGAGATATATATCTGATGCAACTATTTTTTATTCTAACATGTTTCATGAGCTCTCTTTTCTTTGATATATGTTGATGGACATGTGATTAGATTTATCTTGGTCTCATGATGAGTTAGATTGTGTAGATGAGGACATAATTTATGCGTTTGGATTCATCACTGCTATAAATGTGTTAAATGATACTATGTGAATATGCAAATGTATGTTTTTGAGTTTTTCTTTATGCAAGTAAAATGTATAGATGCACTTAGGATGTAGAAATAAATGTAAGGCATAAATGGTTTGTTTTTGGATATTTCTTCTGTGTGTGTAAATTAGTGCACCTGTTATCTACAGCATGACACTTCAATAGATCATTATATTAGTGAAAAAGCATAAAAGCAAGGGTTTCAAGCTAAACACTTAAACTGATCTATTGCTTCCTATCTAGGAGGAGTTTGAAGAATGCCATAATCATGCCCTCAGATTATGCACAAATCAATGACATATACAACTTAAGAATGGAAGATTTGAATCAAAACTAATCTAAATACTTAAGAAACATGCATATTAGCTCTAAAAAATGTTGATAATAACAATGCATAATATTAAATCTAAGATGGAATATGGATTTACAAGTAATCTAAATAGCATAACAATGTTTTTTAACTCTGAAAATTAAGGGTCATTTGAGCTCAAAAACTCAGTCTATTTATAGAAGAAATGAGGAGTGAGAGAGAGGGGGGACAAGGTTCATTAATGGAGGTGTAAAAATAATTAATAAGGTGTAAGAGACACTAATGCCAAAGGCATTAATGAGGCATGGGATTGAGGAGTCTCCTTTAATAATTCATTAATGAGAGAAATTAAGAGGCATGGTGAGGGGTGTAAGTCCAAGATTGAGAAAGTGGGCTTAGAAGGAGTCAAGCTTGAGAAAGTTGACTTTCTCAAGTTAGTTGAATTCCTAATCACAAAATTAGGAATGTGACAACATTAGGAAGTGGGTTAGGATAGGATTAAGATTAGGATCAGGCTTAGCATGGGGGAATAGGTTGGGATGGGTTTGAACCCAAGGTTAAGGTGTTTGAGATTGGTTAGGTTAGGGTTAAAGGGAACATTAATGAAACAAATTATAATTAATATATTCATTCAAAAATAGAGAAATTAATTATTTAAGCTTTTGATTGCTTTTGATAACTAATTAGGACTATAGCCAATTAATTAGATTAATTTAGGCTAGAGGATAGGCTTTTGCAAGTGATTAAATATAATTAGGGATTTCATTTAATTCCTTTTAAATTAATTACCTTAGCCATGTTTTGATTTGAATTGATTTGTATTGAATTGAATTGATTTGATTGGCTTAGGTGATAAATAAAATTGAGTGATTAAATTACTTAGGAGATTAAATTTGATTTGAAAGAATTATGCCAACCGATTGAAGAGTTGGCTAGACATAATTGGGGGTATGATCACACTTAGGGAAAATAGGGTCTATGGTCAGAGAAGACCAAATTAGGGTGGTTACAGTATGTTATTTCATATTTTAGACATTACATATATACATGTTCATTTTTGTCATTTCATATATGTATGTATGTTAAAAGGGGATGTCTTAAGGGGGCTATAAGAATATTCACATTAACACATAAATCTATAACAACATACATAAAAAATATATAATAAACTCATTGAACCATTAATGTTCAATTAACTAAGCTATTCAATTTGTCATGTAAGTAATTTAAAGTAATTTAAAAGGGGATGTCTTAAGGGGAGGTATAAAACATACACATTAACACATAAATCTATAACAACATACATAAAATATATATATAATAAACTCATTGAACCATTAATATTTAATTAACTAAGCTATTCAATTTGTCATGTAAGTAATTTTATGTAATTTAAAAGGGGGTGTCTTAAGGGGATGTTTTAAGGGGAGGTATAAAAACATACACATTAACACATAAATCTATAACAACATACATAAAAGATATATAATAAACTCATTGAACTATTAATATTCAATTAACTAAGCTACTCAATTTTTCATATAAGTAATTTAAAGTAATTTAAAAGGGGATGTCTTAAGGGGAGGTATAAATCCATACACATCAAAACATAAAATCTATAACAACATACATCAAAGCAATATAATAAACTCATTGAACCATTAAAATACAATTAACTAATCTATTCAATTTTTCATATAAGTAATTTAAAATAATTTAAAAGGGGATGTCTTAAGGGGGGGTATCAAAGCATACACATTAATACATAAATCTATAACAACATACATTAAAGCTATATATTAAATCCATTGAACCATCAAAATATACATTGTAAAAGAATACATAATATACCAAGCATGCATAACTATAGAGTTCAATAACATATATCCAATATCCAATAGATTAAGTAAGAGTTCAAACTGTAGAGTTCAAATATGAAAGTATGAGAGCTACAAAAAGAATTTTATCCTAAAGCTCCTAATACATATAGTCTAGATCCTCTCTATCTTTTATTATCTCTAAAAAAATTTCATGTTCTTCAATAGGAAACCTCCACTTTTGATTGCCACGTCCTCTTGTTTACAATGTCTCAAATTGCAACTTTGTTGCTATAACCAAGTGACTGTAATGTGGAAATTTTTGACCAGACATATATTCAATAAATTAAACACCATTTCTGTCTATCTTTACTTTCTGATAATATATTCCTTCAATAACAACTGAATTAGTCAGATATGACTATCCATCACCATCTACAATTTCTTCTAGAAATTTGTATTTTACTTTCATGCATCTTAGTAGATAATAATCTACACTTTCAGCTTTGTCAAGATCCACAACCACAACAAAAATATCACCTAGATACAAATGTAAATTAGATATTAAATTCAAATCAAAAGCATAATAAATTAAATTTAAATAAAAGATCATGTACATGTGTACGCACCTGTAACAACCAAATCAGAAACACGCTCATAATCAGCTGAATATATGGGATCATGAATGTTTATGTCAATGTTGTCATCTTCATAAGGAGGAATTTTGATTAACTCCTTCATATCCCATTGTGAAACATGTCCATTTACAAAATTCTCACATGGACTCATTGGATTGTCGTCAATGCAGTCAACACAGAAATATGATTTTTCTCTTAATTGAATCAATAGAGGCTTGTGTTTTCTGGTACTCATCAATTGATGTAAACTTCTAATACCAACAATCCTTTGACAATTGTAAGGATTACATTGGTCTACATCTGTTACAAATATGAAATGAAAGTTATACATATTTAAATCAACAATTATGATAACATAGATGAATACGAAATTAAATTTTAGTTTACATTTTTCCTACAAACTATAAATTACCTTTCACTTCCCAAAAATAACGTTTGTTGTATTTTGTGTCATGAATAGCAAACAAATTTTTACACGATTCAAAAACTTTCTTTGAATTCTCTATCATGTTACCTGTAAATTTCTAAACTATCAGTTTAAAGAAAATCCATCTAAGTTTAAATTATACTATTTGAAATATCTAGATATATATATTTAACTATTGTTCACACCATTCGTACCTGCAAGTTCATGTTGGCAAAGTGCACGCTTCACACATGCTCCTTCTCCATCGTGCTCTCCTTTTCCATGTCCACTTTCAAAGAAGTTCCACAGAAACTTAACATTGCATCTAGCATGTTGCATAGCTAGCTAATTAAAGGCTTTTGAAGATTTAAATTATCCTGCACGATTAAGTTGTTACATATGCAAGATTATGATCACATAATAATTTAACAAGTAATCAATGAAAATTTGAAAATGAATTGAAGTGCATACACTTACCTGCACAACCATCAGACCAAATCTAGTGTTGTGAAGCTTTTATCCTGCGATTCGCAATATCTTCAAAATACATTGCAAAACAATGAGCCACATAGAACCTATCGTGAACCTTATCATTGCTGATATAGAAATGAACCTCCTTGATGATAATGTGTTCATTTGGATTGGTACTTTCTACATCATCCAAATCAAATTGTATGTGTCTATAGGTCACTTGCACAAATATTGCAAATTGGTCAGAATGATAATATTGAGTTTGAAGCTCTGATTGAGGGGAGAATGTATAGTTCTTAGATAAATCTACAACTAAAAGAATACAACCACATGGAAAACACTTTTTGGAATCACGAAACTATTTAGCTTACCATCTTGCACCATGACAATGCTGGATATGTGGATAAATGATAGTACAGAACTTGGTCATAAAATCAAGGAAGGGCAATTCACTCTCTTTCAATACAATTTTTCTGGATTCATCTCCGGTCTTAGTTCAGTATGTCTCATTCAAATCTCTTCCACAAAACTAGAGTTGCAATATTAATATTCTCAATTTGCAATAGAAATTTATGTAAATCTCCATAATCACTGCATGCACTCTTTATACATTGTAATTTGAACTCATCTGAATCTTCTGATTTCTCACATAAAATAGGCTTCACAAATTGTGTCATACTTCCAGGGATGACCATATCTGAATTAAGTATTGCCATAACCTTTTTATATGATTGCAAATATAGATGAAACTCAACATGATTTCAGAAACAAAAAGGTTCATATACCTTATTTATGAGTACAAAGCAAGGGTGCAACCTCTCAAACATTCTTTAAAATATTTTCGCACCTAAAAATTCTTGCTTGAATGCTTCAAACAATTCACTTTGTGTTGTATCTATAAAATGTTTTGGATGTGCAATTTTCATACCAGTCTCTTCATCTTTCATTTGTATAGTATCCCTTCTATTAGAAGGAACATGGGAGTGAGTGGTCCAATATTCAATGAACCGTCTCTTTACATCTTTAGAAACTTTGTCTTTTTGAGGAAATCTACAAATATTAACACAATTCTTTTGAATATTTTCATCTAACATATTTCTCTTCCTAATATATCTTTGAATAGTTCTTCTAGATACATTCAGTAAAATCATAAATTGCATGTACTTGTTTTCTCTGTGTCAACCTCATACTAGATAAAGTAGTTATTAATGCTCTACGTGTAGCACTTAAATTGGCTCCTCGACTTGAGTTGTTAATGGCATTCAATGCATCTTGCAAATTTTCAAATATTGTTTGATTTACATTGTCATCTGAGTTTTTCTTGTTATCAACACCTAACAACTCCAAAACATGAGTCATTTCTTTTTTCCTGAATAACCTAGCAAATAATTGTGCTTTTCCAATCAAAATTTTATTTTAAAAATATTCATGCCAAATCTTTTTACATTGTTTTTTATTGTGCTTTCAGGTACCAATTCGTTAGACGAAAATTGACTGAAAAATGAATCCTCATCCATCTCCATCAAATTGCCCATGTCAAAAGATATATTTTCACCAATTTGTTCCCCTACTTGAATTGGATCTTCTTGGCCTTCAAGAGGTTCATCGTCATTACGTTTTGCATGACATTTCATTTTGTCATCCCTTATTCGATCATATTTTCTTGTTTTGTTCCTTTTATTCCCCATTTCACAAATTATTCAAATTGAGAGCTTCGATTCACGTGTATACACAAAACCATATACTCTTGACAAAAAAATTAAAAATAATATTGATAAGTTCATAATTTAATATTGAACAATGTTTTAATTAAAAACAAAAAAAAAATCTCAAAAAACTAAAAAAAAAACTTGCAAATAATACAAACCTCCTTAATAATATTAATTTGTAGTTGCCCTTTAATGCCCAAAAATGCATCTTTAAAACAATTAAAATTTTTTTTTATTAAAAAAACATTTTTAAGTTGGAATAATTGATAATTGATTTTAATTTTTTATTTTAAAAAAAGATTTATATATATCATCTTTGAGGGTCCTGGTCATCCACATGACCATGTTTGGTCGGCCTTAGTTTCGGCTGAAATAGTTCCAACCGAACTGGTTTTGGCAAGAACTGTTTCAGCCAAAACTACTTATGTGGCATCCCATGTGGCAGCCAAATAAGCAAAAAAAGGGAAAATTGATAACACTTCACTTCTAGGGCTTAATTGTCCTCTAAAACTGAATTTTTTAAAAAATCTAAAAATACCCTTTTGTAGAGCTCGGAGTCTAGATTATGTTCATACAATTTTTATATTCTTTTGATTACATATACTATAACAGTGAACAATTTCTGGATTTGATTGTGTTATGAATTGTTATGAATTTGATGCTAAAAATTCATAACACAATCAAATCCAAAAATTGTTAACTGTTACTTTCATGGATTGTGGAAATCTTTTCTCTTTACATATACTATATTATAAGTTTAAAAAACTCCAAGTAGGTATTTTAACATTAAAGAACATGCTCGTTTGAAAAAAGAAAAAAATAGTAAATCATGTTAGAAAATTTTAAAACTTATATTTAACACTAGAGGAGAGAGTCATCTTCAGGAATATATAATTTGTTTTGTATTTGGTGTAGATTTGCTAGGGCAAATTGGGCGGGAGACAAAAGGTGTTAATTTCGGGTAACTCTAACTTTGAATAGTTATATCAGACAAAATATATATCAAAAACCAATCTTTCTATTTTTTTGCACTAGCTGAAAAAAAGATTATTTACATATATTTTGTTGGTGGGAACTAGACCTTCAATTTTCAGCGTTTTTCAACAATTAAAAACTTGACTTCAAAAATTAAAAAACTATGTCAATTCTTATTCAAATTTTTTAAAAAAAATTATAGGCATAAACTACATCCAATTTTACACATTTCATTATTTTACATCATTTTCAAATTCTAAAGACAAATACCACTTTTATGTCATTATAGTTTAACTACTTTGCATGTCGTGGTCCTCTTCCTTTGTAAAAGTGTGACACAGGTTTGTACTTTTACCCTTAAGCAAAAGTTGTCAAAGTTGTGTAAAAGTTGTTATGACAACTTTGCAACTTTTATGCAAAAGATGTAATGCTATCTTCCCAATGCCCAAAAGTGATTAGAGGCATTTGGGAGAATTTATTTATGATATATATCCTCTTTAGGTCAAGTATTGAGACATGGGTTGCAGATAGGGCTAATTGGCCTAAAAAGGATAGTTTAGTGGAATGGGGAGAGTTGTCATAGAATGGTGTTTCCAATGCAAATGATTGATTAAATCATGATTTTCTGGTCAATATAATCTTGTTAGATGCTTTAATAAGGTTGGAAGAATCCCTGAAGATATTTTCATGAATTGAAGCCATTGTGGGCTTGTAGCAAGGAACAGACATTGTGCTTGTTAGTCTGAACAATCAAGGCTTGATCATACAAACTTAGTGCAAACTTGTTGATCCCCATCTACCTATACATCATTCATATATTTATGTACATCAAGAATCACCTTTTACATAAATAATTTGAGCTTAAAGTAGTGGTACTAAAGCTCTATGAAATGAAAGATAAATATTCCCATTAAGTATCAATCATATAGTAATAATATACATAGATACATGCAAGCATAAACATAAGGAATGGGAAATATAAAAAACATAAGACATCCGCATAAACATGAATTAGTATACATCAATACACATGAGACATGAATTTCATGTATTTAAAACACAAACTATAAATGTATAGGGCATGAATCCAAATATATATGTCCAATAATGTCATACATGTAATATATCCAATACAATAAAATTGGCTTCCTCAAATCCAAATGGATGTAGGGTGTATCACATATACAATATAAAAATGTGTCCAATAATTCTATATAGGCGTATAATTTATGTCTCTAATCTATTCCTTTCCTGTGAGGGGAAGAATATCAATGTTATAAGGAATTGAGAGTGGCGGGGGGTGAATCAGTACAACCACGGATCTAAAATTTTTTTTTATCAACTTGTAAACTAACCAACATGCAAGGCTAAATGCACAATAAAAACATGTTAAAGTACAAATCCATAAAATTGACACAAATCTTTTATCATGGAAACCCTTGTTAGAGGGAAAAACTACGATGAGAATTCTCACCCACAAATCTCACTAGTGCACTAATAAGTTTTCCCTATTAGGAGCATTACAACCACTATGTTAAGATCATGCTAGGTTAAGTTTATCTATAGCCCAGTTAGAAGCTATTACAACAGTCCCGTTAGGAACTACCCTATTAAGGGATTTGAAATTCCTTATGAGATTCACCATGTTAAAATATTTAGTCTTCAGACATGTTAGGATCCTTCTTACCCTGTTAAGGGTAACCTTGTAAGAGGATTTTTACCGCAAGCATATTAGAACTTTGTTTTGAGAATAAACTCAAATGAAATGATTTGAAAGTAGAACACTCTTCTTGAAATATCCGCTTCTACTCTGCTCACTGTATTGTTCTGATCATAAAACCTTTATCTTCAACTATCACAATCACCACAACATCAATAACACACTTAACAACCCTTATTCCTTCAATTTCATCTCATATAAATACTTTTAGCTCAGTGCATTAACTCTAAAATGTGTTACATGTTGTCGGCCTCCAAATCCTAATCCTAATCTATAAGCGAGCACTAAAACCTAGGTATGTGCACCAAGTTGTGGACCAAAAAAGTGGACACATCTTTAAAAACAATTCAAATTTCATATAACCCAATCAGGTTATTGAAATTTTAAAATTGTTCTTGGCTTGGTAACCAAGCCTAGAAAATATTATTAAAAAACACAATCTGTCTCAAAACCTGATTGGGTTTCTAAATTTCAAATAACCCGAACAGGTTCTGAAAATCAAAAAGTACTTCAAAACCTGATCAGATTTCAAAGAAGTAAAACTTAATCATTTTATTCTCCATAACCCAATCGGGTTTTGAAGAAACTAAAATAGGCTTTGCTCTGGAAGCCAGAACTTCCACATACAGAGTCTGATTGACTCCGTTCAAAATGTATACATTAAATGTCGCCTTGTTATTCAACGGTACACTTCAACATAGTCCTTGTTCATCAGATACACATAGAAATGAATATGAGTTATTCATCCTGCCTTCCTACATGATTTGACCTGTTGCCTTCTATCCAGACGGGGTTTCAAAATAGCTCTCAGAACAAGAGTCTCACAACCATAGACCAATCTAAGAATGAAAGATTTTTCTTCATGAATGCAATGTAAATGCAATATTATTCTAAGAATTGAAAGATGTAATATTGATCTAAGACACGATTTCAATGCAATTATTCTAAGAAATTGAAATTATTATATTGCAAATGAAAGCTTTTAACTAGAAATGAGATGATAAAATGTAACAACAATTCAGTATTCTAACAATGCATATGAATATGATCAAAAATTCAGTGGGCAATAATCAGGGAGTTTGAATGAGAAATGAGAGTCCCTTTTATAGACTAGGAGACTGTTTAAAATAGAAAGTTTCCTCTTTTGAAATAAAACAGATAGAAAAGCCAGTTCAGATAGAAAGATTTCTTTAAAAGGAAATAATAAATTATTTTCCCTTTGTTTTAACTGTTTTATCTTTGATTTTAATTGTTTTATTTATTTTATCTATTTTCTTTCTCTTTAAAGCATAGTAAATTGAAAAATTCTATTTCTGAATAGAGAGAAGATTTTGTTGACAATATTTAATTAATAAAATAGAATATGACCTCATAATTGCTTTTTCTCAATTATCTGAATAATTAAATTTAATTATTGAAAATGAGGATATTTATTTAATAATAATTAAATATTATTTAATTCCCTTTTTATGTGTCTTAGCTAAAGAGGGTGAATTTAATTTAATTAAAGTGATAGGAATTTATAATTAAATTAATTCGATCATAAGGTTTGTTTAGCCAATAGATATTTAGGAATTAAATATAATGTATGATTAATGCAAATTTGGGATTTTCTGCATTTGACACTTAGGTTGAGTAGAGTCAGTTAAACTTAGAATTGCGTAGTACAATAGGACTTAGATGATTAAGAAGAATGACAAATGCAACAAAATTGGTTAGGGTTGCAAGATGCCAATTTTGAGGTGTTACATTTTGCCCCTCTTTGAATTGATGTGCAAGAAGCACATTGATTCAAAGAATAGTTTGATGCCTGAAGCATAGTAGAATAGATTTTGAAAATTGATGATGTAAAGATCGATTGATGAAGATTTCAAAGCCATCTCTAGGACAGAGCTTGACTCTTTGAAGTCTAGGTTAGGATGCCAAGACGTCGGTCAAATAGAGTTTTTGAGAATCATCTCCAGAATGAAGCTTGATCCTCAGGGTTCTAGGTTAGAATGCCCTGATACCTAATAGAATAAGATTTCGAGGGTCATCTCCAGAATGAAGCTTGATACTCAGGAATCTGGGTTAGATTTCCTTGATACCTAATAGATCGACATCTTTCACAAGACTGTCCCCAGAATGAGGCTCAACCTTCAGGAGTCAGGGTTAGATTGCCCCGATATCTATCTAAAAAGATGGTCAATAGAGATGGTTAGGACTATCTCTAGAATGAAGCTTAGTCCCCCAATATCTAGGTTAGATTTCCCAGACACTGGTTAGATTGAGTTTCAGAATTAGGGTTAGATTGCCCCAATTCCAAAATAGATGAGATTTTGAGAATCATCTCCAGAATGAAGCTTGATCCTCAGGGATCTGGGTTAGAATGTCCTGATACCTAATAGATGACAAGACGCAAGGAACAAAGATGCCCCTGTTGATTGAAATTCATGGAACACCCATTTTTTACCATGAGGTACCAAAAACTGAACATGCCCCAAGTGATGAGATGCCCCTAGTGATGAGGACTTTTGAATTCAGATCAGATTGATTGGAATGGATTTAATGATGTAATCATCCTGCCCCCTCGGGAGTGAAATGGAAAGATGACATGTCATATGATGATCGAGAGCGAGAAATTGTAGATAGATGTTGAATTGGAGATCAAGAAGAACTCAGAATAGATTACAAAAGAATTTCAAAGATGCAGAATCAATTTTGAGTGATTTTGAGGTCTGGTTGACCAAGTTTGACTAGGATTGACTAGAGTTGACCAAAGTTGAATTTTGATGGAAAAATTCAAAGATTTGAGAAAATTATGATAAGATAAGATTCTAACAAGAAAACGATGACAGAAAGTTGACTACACAAGCATCCGAACGCGTCAGTCCCAAAAATTTTAAAACATGATTTTGAGCTATATAGAAGTGTCAAATTTTGATTTTGATCCCGAAAAAGCACTTTTGAAAATTAGATTCCAATTCAAAGCATTAGGAATTGAAGAGTGAGAGAGAGGCTCAAACACTTATGCAGTTATGATGAAACCAGGATGCTGAAGAAGAACTCCCCAATGTATTAACCCAAGAGTATGCAATGAACTGAACATCGAATTGCTGCCACAATGCAAGTCTAGAATGAAAATGCAATCCTATGCTAGATGCAATTTGAAAATGCAATTCTAGCACATGGTTGTGAGACCCATCATATATTTTTATCATCATTGAGATTTTCGTTGGAACATCGGAGTCGATACAATCCTTACTGGTGCCACAATGCAACCATAAGGATATGAATATGACTTTCATCAAATAAGATGTAGGAAATGAATGTAAGCACCAGGGCATAAAAGACAAGATGAATTGAACATTGTTTCTAGTTAATGTTACAAGAGTACACTAGTATCGAGGCATTCAAAGCCAAGATAACCATGAGTGCAATCGTTCGTAAACAAATAAAGCAATAATTGTTAAGGAGATAGTACCGACCTGACCATGGCATACAAATAAACAAGATCGAGGGATGTGAGGCTTTTCCACCTTAGTACGGGAGCTCTTATCACATACACCCTATTTATTTGACATTTCTGGATCATCGAAACCACACCCACAAGCAGTAGACAAAGAAAATATTAGTGAAATCCATGAGAATAGATAGCATACAAAGAAAGATTCAAGAATAGCTCAGTATGTTTCAAATTTTTTGAATATGTATGTGTATAGGGGTGTTGAAAAAACACTATTGTTCTTGTGAGTGTATTTTGTTTGAATGTCATTGATAGATTTTTACGTTGGCGATATCCAACGTGTGTTGAAAAACATAGATGTGTCCAAAGATAGTGTTAAAAAATGCTATTTAGGGTGGTGTTGAAAAACACCAGTTTGTGTCAGTAGTGAGTTGTCCTTCATAAATGACAAGATTATTGACTCGGGTGTAAACCGAAGATGCGATCAAATTGGGGACCCATGCCCCTAATAGCTGTAGCTAACTTAATGTATGTTGCGAGGACAAACGCGATGTTGTTTCCCCAAGGCTAATGAGTCGGGATAGTATATGTTAAATGTGGCCTTGTTATTCAATGGTACACTTCAACATAGTCCTTGTTCATCCGATACACACATAAATGAATATGATTTATTCATCCTGCCTGCTTGCATGATTCAACATGTTGCCTTCTATCCAGATGAGGTTTTGAAATAGCTCTTAGAACGAGAGTCTCACAACCAAAGACCGATCTAAGAATGAAGGATTTTTCTTCATGAATGCAATTTAAATGCAAGATTATTCTAAGAATTGGAAGATGTAATATTGATCTAAGACATGATTTCAATGCAATTATTCTAAGAAATTGAAATTATTCTATTGCAAATGAAAGCTTTTAACTAGAAATGAGATGATAAAATGTAACAACAATTTAGTATTCTAACAATGCATATGAATATGATCAGAAATTCAGTGGGTAGTAATCAAGGAGTTTGAATGAGAAATGAGAGTCCCTTTTATAGACTCGAAGACTGTTCAAAATAGAAGGTTTCCTCTTTTGAAATAAAACAAATAGAAAAGCCAATTCAGATAGAAAGCTTTCTTTAAAAGGAAATAATAAATTATTTTCCCTTTGTTTTAACTATTTTATCTTTGATTTTAATTATTTTATTTATTTTATCTGTTTTATTTCTCTTTAAAGCAGAGTAAATTGAAAACTTCTATTTTTGAACAAAGAGAAGATTTTGTTGAAAATATTTAACTAATAAAATAGAATATGACCTCATAATTACTTTTCCTCAATTATCTAAATAATTAAATTCAATTATTGAAAATGAGGATATTTATTTAATAATAATTAAATATTATTTAATTCCTTGTTTATGTGTCATAGCTAAAGAGGGTGAATTTAATTTAATTAAAGTGCTAGGAATTTATAATTAAATTAATTCGATCTTAAGGTTTGTTTAGCCAATAGATATTTAGGAATTAAATATAATGTATGATTAATGTAGATTTAGGATTTTCTGTATTTGACACTTAGGTCGAGTAGAGTCAGTTAAACTCAGAATTTCCTAGTACAATAGGACTTAGATGATTCAGAAGAATGACAAATGCAACAAAATTGGTTAGGGTTGCAAGATGCCAGTTTTGGGGTGTTACACAAAAAGCATAGGAAAGATCTTGAAATGATCTAACACATTATTAACCTATGATCATCTTTATACATCAGAATTTTTTCTACCATCCATTTAAATCAATTAAGGTATAAAATAGGTACTCATTATTGTCCATACATACAACATATAGGAAAGTCAGTATGCTCTCTCTCTCTCTCTCTCTGTCATATTGGGAGTGGGAGATTATGAGCTCTCTCTCTCTCTCTCTCATATTGAGAGTGGGAGATAATATGAGAGAGAGAGAGGAAAAACTTATGCATTTTATTCTCCATAACCCGATCTAGTTTTGAAGAAACTAAAATAGGCTTTTCTCTGGAAGCCATAACTTCCACATGCGGAGTCTGACTGACTCCATTCAAAAACTGTAGGAAATATATTGAGATGATCTAACACATTATTAACCTATGATCATCTCTAGGCATCAAAAAAATTTCTACCATCCATTTGAATCAAGTAAGGTATAAAATAGGTACTCATTAT
This sequence comes from Thuja plicata, assembly GCA_018584345.1. Lineage (NCBI taxonomy): Eukaryota > Viridiplantae > Streptophyta > Pinopsida > Cupressales > Cupressaceae > Thuja > Thuja plicata. The sequence goes on from MU225433.1 coordinate 2,150,126, forward strand.
TGTCCATACATGAAACATATAGGAAAATCAGTATTCTCTCTCTCTCTCTCTCTCTAGAGCATACTGATTTTCCTATATGTTGCATGTATGGGTAATAATAAGTGCCTATTTTATACCTTACTTGATTCAAATGGATGGCAGAAAAAATGTTGATGCCTAAAGATTATCATAGATTAATAATGTCTTAGATCGTCTCAATATCTTTCCTACACTTTTTGAACGGATTCAATCAGACTCCGTATGTGGAAGTTATGGCTTCTAGAGTAAAGCCTATTTTAGTTTCTTTAAAACCCAATCGGGTTATGGAGAATAAAATGCATAAGTTTTACTTCTTCAAAACCCGATCGGGTTTTGACGTACTTTCTACTTTTCATAACCCGACCAGGTTATTTGAAATTTAGAAACTCGATCAGGTTATGGCTTGGGAAGAGCTTTGGAAAATGACCCAAAGACTTGGAGGCTCATTTGCCCTCCATTTTTGTTCTTTTAGATGTTTTTCATCTCGTAAGATGAATTCTCAACTTTATCTTAATCAGGTTTGCAATTTGTCAACTGGGTATCTTTATAATTTTCACTATAATCTCATACATCTTATTAGCTTTCTAACCATATAATATTTTCTATTTTTGGACAACATTAGCATAGTAAACTTCAATTTTCTTTACTAGTGTCTTGATTGTCCTCACAGACATATGTCTACCTTTTTTTAATTAAATTTTGATATACTTAATAAAATTACAAATAAATTACATATTATTGTTCTAAACTTGATTCTATACACTTTTAAAAAAAAAAGTTTTCATTTTCAATTATTTTGATGCAAGTTATGCCTAGCGCAGGAACATGTACCAAATTTTCAAGATGCGATCACTTCAAAAAATCACAGAAAAAAAATACTCATCGAAAAATTGCAAAAAAATACACAACTTATAGATATCATTCTTACCTATCATCCTACTAAAGGGATTGAAAAAATATAGAATATAACTATATCTTTTGTATCGCGCACGAAAATAGCTATGTTATGTTTTTTCCAAAACAATTAGGAACATGTTTTCGTGTGCGCGAGGTTTGACCCTCTTAATCTTATCGATTTTTTAAAAAAAATAGTGTTTTAGAAAATAGATTAAGATTATAACAATTTTTAGTTTTTACACATCTTCTTATTTTGAGTGCATGACCCTCAAACGCCTGTTCCAAGATCAGGTTTACCCGATTTCAGAAAAAATGTGTCCACTTATAGCCCCTTTTTTGTCCACAACTTGGTGCACACACCCACCTAGGAAATTGAACCACTCAAGGTCAGTCCTCATAAATATAATTCATAAATAAATCAAAATATGACACGTAATTGATTGCTACCTCGATTTCATCACCTTGATTGGACCATGACTATTTTTGTCGATATCCTTGGTGTTTGCCTCAAATCTCCATCTCTACATTGCATCATCTTGCACGATCATAGATGTAGGTAAGAATATCTTTGTAGATACTATGTGCATGATCACATGATCTGAATCTTCCAGATTCTCACCACACACCAAAAACACCATCACAGACTGTGTTATCACTGATATGTTGAACACTTAAACAAATTCTTTTACAATCACCTTCATCACCGATATATCTGTTCAGACTTGTGAAATAGACTTGTTGGCAACAATGACAACAATACAACATTCACCACATCAACTAGGATATGATCATCTTCATCAAATGCCAACAAAGAAAACAAGTCTTGAGCTGCCTTCAAATGTCACATCGATCGAGATGTCATGGATATTGGAGTCTTCTAAATGTGCTCACTCATCCTCTTTTCTAGACTCTTCAAGAGCTCCAATTGAGAAAATCTAAAGTATAAACATCAATAACTATTATACATCACAATTAAATTATATGATGGAATACAATAGAATATTCACATACCACTATCAAATAGTCATTATGTTCATGCACAGGAAGGGTGTGTTGATGATCAGGAGTAAAAAGTCCCTACAACAACAATCAAAATAATAATTAAAATATATACATTAATATCATTAAAAATTTCAATACACACTATTTAAACAATTTTAAATTAAGTAATCTCTTTCATACCTTGGTAAATGCTTTAGAACTTGCTACAGCTATAGAAAACCCATGATCCAAATAGTCACAAACAATAAGACGAGTCTCTGATGTCAACAACTAAAATAGAAACATCAAGAGTATTATGTAGTTATCAAGAATACCTATATTTTTTTACAACCACACAAATGAATAAATGGTACCTATATAAAAGTACCATGATATCCTTCAGTGTATGCTGTAAGCGTCAAGGGTCCAGTAGTAAACTAATGCACATGTATGGTAAGTTATAAGATGCCAATTCATATAATAACATACTACTCACATTTAATAATTATAATGCTTTATTACATATATACATGTGGACTTGATGATATCATGGAAAAGGTGGGTGAAGGAATGTGACCACTTCCATTAATATTTTGGCTCTAGATTTTGATCATAATATTTCTACTAATTTAGTTATTAATTCATTTATTAATAACACATAAATCAAATTAGCATGCAAATAAAGATATCTCGGGGAATGTGTCATGATGTCCTCCGCTACGTGGAGTGAACATCGAGGGGGCACTGGTAAACTAATGCACATGCACAATAAGTTATGAGACAACCATTCATATAATTACATACTACTCACATGTATTGATTAAAGGGATTTATTAGATACATACCTCTGGGCTTGATGACTTTGTGTAAAAGGGGGCTAGGGGAACCCTTTCAATGCCATCGACACTCTGACCCTGAATTTTGATCATAAACATTAGATACTAATTTTGTTATTCATTCATTTATAGATTAAATATAATTAAACTAATTAAATGAACTTGCAAGTATTTACCTGTGTAGCAATACCAAATATCAAATTGAAAAAATCATCAGTCATTATTCCATCATCATCTCCCATTACGTCAGTACTACCATATGTGCATATAGCTCCACCTGACCCACAAATATGGTCCCTTGAAGGTTGACCATACTCAACCTTCACTAAAGGTTTCCCACACTGTATGAAAGTTTGTGTCAGAGCACTAATAATTCCTAGTGTGTCAGCCTCCACATGTTCCTTCAAAAGGGAAGGAACACTAACATGCTCGATCTATGGCTTTCTAGTGGCCACCCTAGGAGCATTAGGGTCACTCTATGCCCCTGGTCTATCAAATGATGACCCTACACCTCTACCCTAAGATTTAAAATAATTTTGGATCTGCTTGAGGAAAAACTCACAATATAGTTTCCCCAAGAAATATATTGGAACCTCGTGATTGTTACAAGGAGGGGTATCAAAAACCATCCAACATATGTCCCAAAAGATTTTTTTTTTCATGCACACACAAATAAATCAAAACCCTCCTCCAAGTATCCTTGAGCTTTTCATTTTTGTTTTAAATTTACAAAGAGGTTGCAAATATCACCTTTCGGTATTTTTTTCTTTTTTTATATCGGGTAAGTACACAAAGATGGGGGACCAAAAAGGGGGTATAAGATGCCACTTTTTTTCTGAAATCAACAAACTCTGAACTTCAACGAGAAATTGAGGATAGTTACACTCAAAATTTTAAAATGTGAAAAAACCAAGAGTTGTTCTACTTCAAATCTAGTTTCTAAAATACTAATTTATTTTAGAAATGGTGGAGATTAAGGCCCTCAAAATGGGGGAGCACAAAAAGTGGGAGCACAAAAAGTGGTCCTATTTTTTGTGAAAAAACATAACATAGCGTCTGGTGAGCTCCCCCTAACATGTTATTTTAAAAAACAATTAATCACTCCGGTAAGAAATTAGCTAACACCACCTAGTTTATCCTGGATTTTTCTACTAATTTTTTGATGAAAGTGTGATTTTTTGCCATTTTCTGAAGTCGACACATCCTAAAAATGTGAAATTTCTATGTGCTCCCCATAGAAATCATTGAAAACTAATTGAAAATGAAAACTTCCCTTTTCAAAAGTGTGCATAATGGAGTCTAGTTTCTAAAAATGTAATTTTTTTCAAAATTTGATAAATGAGCCAAAATCTAAGCCCAAACGAATACACGTTGGTTTTTGACAAAAATCAAACATACTTAGAAAAGAAATTAGAGATGAAATGATTAACATAATGAGAATTCAAAATAAATTACATGGTTAGATAGCTATCAAAGGGATCTATAATATCATGTCATCTAATTTTATCATTATTGAACCACGTGCAAACTTGACGGGGACCACACAAGAAAAAATGTTTTATTTTTGTAGTTTTGTTGGAAAACACATCTCAGACCTATTTGAATCCTCCAAGCCTTTGGGTTGGAACTCCAAGGAAAATCCAAGACTTAGGCTTGGTAAATTTCAATGTCATTAAAATGTCGTATGCCCTATAGGGTGCATGCCCTATACTCACTATAGGGCATGTGCCCTACAGGGTGTACGCCCTATATTAGACACAAAATAGAAAAATGAGAGAGAGAGAGAGAGAGAGAGAGAGGTTGGAGATAGTTACTAAAGATAAGAAACAAAAAAAAAACAATAACAATACAAAATATATCTCTTCAACATATACACACATAGTAGTTCTGCTATGAATCCAAGATTTATACAAATATAAAATTTAAGTATAAGTCTGATACATTTAATTTATTATACTTTAAGTTATATTTGTATAAATACCTTTCAGGATGTTTGAGATAGGTTTCATCTTCATAGGAGTTAAGATGCATATTTCAGATTTTGGGAATCTTAAAAACAAAATCAGACTTAGCCAAATTTCAGGCACATGAGGGTTCCCTAGATTTATAAACAAGTTATGGAACATTGTGTTAATGCATGTGGAAATTTATATGTTGTATCTTATGAATGTTTATAAATAGTTTTCTTGGGATTATAAGATGTTACTCATGTGATTTTAGTACATGTCTTAGGACCCATTAAGACCTCTCTCTCTCTCTCTCTCTCTCTCTCTCTCTCTCTCTCTCTCTCTCTCTCTCTC